>JAJAGP010000293.1:191871-473356 GCA_025084515.1 Ancistrus triradiatus
ACATTAACGAATCAATGGTACGGAAGTGGAGGAAGCAAGAAGACGCCCTGCGCCAGGTAAAGACCAAACTGAGCTTCCGACGGAACTTAAGAGTTTTGTTTCATTTAATGCGTCTTATAACCCAGTGCGCTTTATGGTCCGGAAAATACGGTAAGTATGCGGTGTGTATATAGTGTATGCCGTGCTATGTATCTGTGATAAAGTATGTTGATTGTCTTGGTGCTTGTGTGCCGAGTGAGTGGGCTGAGAAGCTGCGCCGGTACTCGGTGCTCATATCAAACTATTGACGGGTAAAAAGACGTTATTAGGGCTGGTAATGGCTGTGCTGTGTTGGGTGTTTAATGAAGAACGGAATGAGCAAAGCTTCCTCATCCATGTCCACACTACAATACTGTACACAGTGTTCCTTATTTCATTATCGAAAATCTGGTCATTCTAGGTCTGAAGGGAGTTAAAATATATACGACTTTTACACCATTTCCTTCCACTGAAAATCTAAACTTTTCTGATGGCAAACACTCAAATACCCATATATATCAGAAATAGCCATTCGTTTTTAAGTTCAGGGGTATATCAAATGAAAATGTTTGCCATGCCACACATAAACAAAGACAATTCAAGATGAATAACGTTATAGATCTTCTATCTTGTTAAAGAGACAGGCTTACCCTGACGGTGCCGCTGTACCCCGAGCCAATTTTGTAGAGGCCGTCCTTGCACAGCAGATAAAGGAAGGACCCATCAGTCTGCAGCAGACAGCGTTCCTCTTCATCGATGCTCACTTCTTTTAATACCCACTTGTTCATCAGTGCTGCTCGCTTGATGCCATTCCCAAACCAGTCCTGGATCTGGACCTTTCCTACCAGCACTGCTTGTACACTCCTTTGTAGCGCATTCAGAATCGTTGGAACCTTTAGATTAAACGGGTAGAATTTGTATGTGGAAATATGTGCAATAAAATCTATTCTTTTGCGATGGACTGAAACCTTGGCCATTATTCAAGGCCATTGATCCAAATTCTACAAGATTTAAGCAATTTGTATGTAGGGATGCTGAGAATTGAATTACTTTTTAATTACATTTTCTGACACCCTATCTAGTGTGCTCTCAAATACTGGGAAAAGCAAGCAACATTTCTGCACATCAGTTATATTAAACAGGATACTCGTAAAGAATATCCCGACTACTAGGTTAAAAGCCTGCCATTACTAAATTACTGGAATTAGCCCGATTTAGGATACGTTAACTTGGCATCAATGGCTATTCATGTCAGGAGCAAGGTTAATGATACTAGTCAGACACACTCACACTAGGGCAATTTAACATGACCAGTTATCCTAATGCATGTCCTTGGAATGTGGGAGAAAACTGGAGTACACAGAGTAAATTCAGGCAGACAGAGGATATACGAACTCCACACAGGCAAAGTCCGAGGTCGGGATCGAACCAGGGATCTTTGGAGCTATGCCACGACCGTGCTAACCGCTTGTGCCACTGTGCCAGCCTTTGATATCAGCATATGCTGTTTACATGACCAGTTAGAGATCACATTACTGCCAAAGCTTGATAATGATCATATTATTGGTGTGCATGTAAACACACTCATTGAAAGTGACAACAGATGCTGTAAAACTTTAGACATGCTCAACTGATGTGTCAGTTTGGTAACTAAGGAGAAGGAAATCAACAGACCTTATGCACAACAATTACGATTAGAGATGCATCGATTGCAATTTTCTTGACTGAATTTTATATATATATATATATATATGACATAATTTAGACAAGTTCAGCTATGTGAAAAAGAGAACCAGATAAAGATACACTGCCCAAATGAGACCAGACAACTGTAAAAATGATGCTTGTCAGCCAGAGTAACAAGCCTACTTTCAATGATGTGTGTGAAACACAGTATCTTAGTGGACTATGTAATTGGCCCTCTTGTTGATAATCCGGGGAGCTGAGCAGGCTTCAGCCAGGGCAGGGTCTCATCACTTACCCAACAGTGTGTAGTACTACATGCGTGCATTCTTTACTGTCTCACCAAGATATTTTGGGACTAAACTACTACCTAATAATTAACTAATATATCTGAAGTTCAGGTTAATCGCAAAATGTCAGAAAGGAGGGGGTGCAGGTACAAGAAGCCATGCGGAACACCTACCGCTGCCATTTTCCTCATCACCATTCACTGACCCACACTTGGTCTTTCTATGACTCTTACATGGATTGTATCCGAATTCAGGTTTAACTACATGTATTTACACTTAAAAGTCAAATGTGTCTCCAGTTGGATGAATTGAAATCCGCTTGCACATGTAACCCAGATCACAGCACTGCACCACCCACTTCCTTTGATGATTTGTTTTTATTTGCAACAAGGTCATGATTTTACATCTCTCTCATGCAAAGAGGAAGGTGCCAACCGAGGGAGCTGATGTTTCGAAATTGATGGCTGCTAAAAAAAGTTTCTTACCGCATTGAATTTGCATAACTGAGACTGAACATTGTCCTCATATAAATAATCATTGTGGAAAATCTGTGTTTACACTGGTAACCAGCCATCTTTATCCTGATGCATGTTACTTGGCACAAACACACAGGCATCATTAGTACAGGAACCAATCTGCAACCTGTCTCTTGTAATTTGCAGTGCGGACACACCCAGTCTACAAATCAGATCAAAATCAATCTGGAAACAGCCTTACATATGCAGCTTATCGCTACCTGCATAAAATCCTGACACTCAAGATGGATGTAACAACCTAGTCTCTCTAACAGGAGCTAGTGGTTCGGACAGCAAGCTAGGATATTAAAACATCTCAATCAGATATCAACGTTCAATTAATATATGCATATATCCATTTAACTATACATTTCTTTAGCACGCCAACAAAATGCATGTAGGTAAGGAACTCCTTTTACCTGAATGGTCTGGCAGGCATGGCTGCCATTGTTGGTGAGGATGGCAGATACAGCCTGAAGGGTTTTCCCAGTGTCACCCCATGCTACCACCAAGCTGAACAGGCAAGCACAGGATAGGGCAGTCAGTGCATGACCAGTAGGGTCGTTCATTCCTGTACTCCTCACCGTGGTCTCCAGCAGCAGATTGAAAAGTGATTCTGCATGGAAAAAAACAACAATTATGCCATGTGTATGTCCACTGGAGTGTGAGAGACAGAAGAGAGTAGTAAAAGTGTGACACTCACCCAACACATCTGGTGGTTCAGTCTGGAAGCTCTCAGGCTGTTGTCCCTGTAACATGTCCAACAGGGCCTGGAGGCTCCTTAAACACAGCGATGGGTGTGAGAACCGTGTCTCCTTAATAAGCTCAAACACGCCGCACAGTCCGATGCCAATGATCTGCAAAAAAAAAAAAAGCCATCAAAAACACACACATTCAGAGAGAAAGAAAATGTTTTTGTACTCCAGTGTCTTTCACCATTTCACAAACAGACCATCAATCTCAGCTCCCATGGATCTCAGACAATACTGATTAACCTGAAATTCTTTCGAAATGTGGCATGATTGCAAAAATCTGTTTAGATCAAATGACTAATTAAATAGGTTATCCACTGCTGATTTAACAGAATGTTTTGGATTTATCATGAACATTGAAATGTCATCCAGCATGGCATCTGGTTGGACGTAACCATATTTCTGCTACAGCATTCAGAGGTCACAGCTGCCGTTAGGAAATCTGAGCCAATATCAATAGAAATCATACATGCTCAAGCCGTGTCAGTACTGTTAAGAAGCATCTTTATCTTCACATTGACATTTGTTCAATAAGCCCTCCATAGGACATTTATGTATTTTAATCATCCTGCAATAATACAACATTATGCTTACTTTCATGATGGATATACATTCTACATTTAAAGCAGTTATACTGGGAAACTAGAATACAGAGCTACTGAAATCAGGTTATAAAAAGCAAAAAAAAGTAGCCGAATATATTTGTGATGTGGCAACCAGAAACAAAATCTAACTCAATTATGGATCCCAAGAGCAGAGCTTCTAACCATACAACAGCACTTCAGGAAGAGAGCTTTACTTCCTCTGGCTGAAAAGAAAAGAGAGATGGTACTGATGGCCTTAGGAGTCTCAAGCCTTAATCCAAGCAGTGCTAAAAGCATCTAATAGTGTAGATTTAATTAAAAGTTCAACAAGACATTTTTAATCTTGTGTGTTCAAAACCACAGCCTCTCATGAAGTTGCAACACACAGCAGTAACACTGAAAAAACAAAACCACACTCAAAATCAACTAAAGATTTTCTGAGAAGGCCGGTTGTCAGGGATCTCTCCTCATCAGTTTTATCTATAGCAATGTTTCGTGTTATTAAAATATTAAATGGAATACAGCATTTAATTTTAATTCTGAGTAATAATGTAGCTGAAGTGATATTAAAACTCTACATGGTCTTTCAGATTAGTGGTGATCACTGAGGAATGATCGTCAATGTACGATCTGCAATGATTGTGTAAAGGTGTAGCTATAGATCAAATGAGTTTGTCTCTAGAGTAAAAACGCACTAATCAAAGCCCTCTCACTATGTAGAAACTGAACAATTATTAGATGTATTCTGCCCTAGTGATGCACCAAGACAAAAATACTAGTGTGTTTTATGTAATTTTTTTCAATAACGTAATAAAAATGATTATTGTTCGAAAATTATGACTGACACCTCACTCATAAATGCTTGTCCAGTGTCCATGGAGATCATGACATTTTTTTGTCGCTGTTGTTCAAACTGAACAAATGACTGTTCAAAAAACACAAAGGAAACAAACACCATTTTTTATTACTATTAAAATGATTATATCAGGTTTGATTTTGACACTTAATTTTAGGTGTATTTATCTGTTGCACCAGTTCCAGGATTCTATCCCTGAAACATCTCACCCCAACCCCTGTGACCTCCAATAACTGCGGAAAATCAGATTTTGTCACCAATCCAACCAACCAGTGTACATGCACTTGAGTAATCAGATAATGGGTAACTTCTGGGTTTACATGCCTCAGGTAATAATCGGATTTCCACTTTGCAACCAGCCATGTATTTTTGTGACGTTAAATAATCAAATTCTTCATTTCCTCAACCATATACTTTGGTCGAGTCTGCACAGTGTTCGTCAGAGATTTAGCGGGTTCTGTGTTTAATTCCAGGGTTGCCAAATCCTGCAAGTCTAATTAGTGGAAACTAATCTCAAGTTTAGAGAAGTCTCTAAGAATAAGCGGACCTGGCAACCATGTTACACACTCGTGCTACGCTGTTGTGCATGTGCAGACTGAGAAAACTGATTGAAATCGTAGGGTAGACATGCTCTAAGAAATCCCATTATGTAAGTAAAATCTAGCTCTTTTATCAGATTTCTTAATATGATTTCTAGATCGAAGTATGCTGCATACATGACCACATGAATACCGTATTTTTCGAACCATAAAGCGCATTATAAGACGCGATATAAACGATCGGCTGCTAACGGGTATATTTTCATACATAAAGCGCACCGGGTTATAAGGCCCATTAAATGAAACAAAACTCTTAAGTTCGATCGGAAGCTCAGTTTGGTCTTTACCTGGCGCAGGGTGTCTTCTTGCTTCCTCCACTTCCGTACCATTGATTCGTTAATGTTGAATTCTCTCGCAGCTGCTCTATGTCCATGTTGTACTGCGTGACTGATAGCGTTGGGTTTGAAATCCGCTTCGAAAATGAATGAATGAATGCACGTACCCTAATGCTGAAGCACATACCGTATTACTCCGCGATGCTGCGCACTACGGTGGCCGTAAAACTTCGTACTTCCCAAGGCCGTGCTAAAACATTTTGACCGATTTCTGAGCCCGGTACCCATCTCTTACCATCTACAATCGGTTCTAGGTCAGAAAGCATGACCAGAATTAATTCATACATTAGACGCACCGCAGTTTAAGGCGCACTGTCGATTTTTGAGAAAGTTAAAGGATTTTAAGTGCGCCTTATGGTCCGAAAAATACGGTAATTGAATAACTGCAGAAATCCAACTATGATCAGATCAGTAAGTGCATGTAAAGACTCACTGACGACAAAATATTTATTCCCCTCACCTGTTTCACATTTCCTTTATCACCTCCCAAGATTCTTAAATCTCTTGTCTTAAGATGTCAAGGAAATATGACAGTTCTCAGAGTTCAAGCCTTTGTTTCCTAAGCTCAGATTGTTTGCCAACTACATCCACTCTTTGGCCCAGACTGATTAGAACATTTTTCAGATAAATATTCCAGTCTTTTTCCTCTTTCCGACGAAAACCAAAAGTGCTCACTGACCAACGTTTCAGCTCATCTCTGCTCTGCACATACCACAATATTAGTGATACAATTAACACTATAGTGCCACTTTATTCCAGAGGTTACTTTTTGGGTAGCTGCTGAAACTGAAATGCTTTCAGCCACAATCCTTGACACCTACATAGCCTCAAACTTACTTCAATGCTAGTTATTGCATTATATGTCTTTAAATTCGTGTTCACATAGAGAAAAACCTGGGTTTCTTCTGGAAAACTAGTAGGAAAAGCCTTATTTCTCTGCTGTCAGTCAGAGTTATTTGCTTGCAGAATGTGGCATAAAAAATGAATACGTGCGAGTTTAAATGACCTTCTGCATAGACATTTGTTGTCTATGGCATTCACGACATTCATTCAGTTGCTTGTTGCACTTCTGGCCACTAAGCAGTTGGTATGAGAGAATTACCACAAAACAACTGTAGGAAATGTCATTTTGGATTTCTACAAAATGATTTAGTCTGGAGTATAAACCCCTAATACAGGGCATACAATTAATGTTGGAACTTTAATAACTCATTACATAATAATTCTAAATTTCCAGCATGCTGCCCCATTAATGCTTTCGTGACCTGGGCAATATAGCCTATAAATAATATGATGATATTTTTAGGCTATATAGCAATACACAATGTATACCCTGATATTCTGACATCTCTAAAGCACTTCCTCAATGCTTGATTTAACCATTTAATTCATACAATCACACCAGTATGACGATTCTAATAATCCCTGCAACATAAATCTGCATTAAAACGTTCATGTTTACATTTATCAAAACGGGGGAATCCTAACCAAGTTCAATTTAAGTAAATAGTATTTTTGCAAACCAGGCGACTGTAAATACAGGCTTTTGGCATTCATTTACATTCATTTGTTGAATGAATGTAAATAATGGAATGATGTAGGCCTACACACTGGAGCCTGGTTCTACAGAGCTCAGGCTCAACAAAGACCCTTAACAAATGCAGCACTCAAAGAAACAGCTTTGGCGTTTCATTTCTTTTGCTGTCTCCAGGCTCTTTCCCTGTTCACTCCAGATAAATACACATCGCACCTATATACACATCACACACACTCACAAGGGGAGAGTGGCTATATGGGTGAACAAGTGTGTGTGTGTGTGGGTGAAGTACGGGAGTTTTTTTCTTTTTCTGTCTGTGAGAGGGAATAAGCAACAGGAGAGTGACAGAAACAAATCACCAAAGACAGTCTCACACCCGCAGGTTAAAGAAATTACATGGCAGCTTGTACTCCATGTTCGTGATATAGTCATTTACTACATCCCAGCGCCCACCCTATGACCTGCTAACCTTAGGGAGTTTGACAGCAGGTTCGCGGTACTCCTCCTCCTCCTCACTATCCGAGTCACCACTCTGCACAGAGTTTCGGGATGCCAGGGCCAAGGAGGTCTCCTTTTGCTGCCAGTCCAACACAGAGCGCCGTACATTACAGTAAACGTTGAAAGCAGAGGGATTACTGTGGAGTTTGATGTCTGGAACTGGGAAGGCCCCATCTAGGTTCTCTGTCTGCAAGAGAGTGACAGATAAACACAGAAAGAAGGGATGGAGGAGAAGGGGGAAGGGAGAGAAGCTCTGTGAGATGGGCTGTATATATTCTGAAAGTCATGAATAAGACATGCAGCACAATGGGAAAAGCAGAGATCATTGATTTTATTTTCCATTAGCAAATACGACTAACCCTAGAACGCCTGTATAAGAAATGAGTGATAGACCAGAAATTCTTGTTGACACCCTGGACCACAAAGCAAGTGCTGCATAATGTACTTTTTGTTATCATCATCATATTTATTTTAGGGACTGTGGCAGCCTAGCGGTTAAGGTACTGGACTATGGACCAAAAGGTCCAGGGTTCAAATCCCACCTCTGCCAAGCTGCCACTGTTGAGCAAGGCCCTTAACCCACAATTCCTTAGATTGTACCAATTGTAAGTCGCTCTGGATAAGGGAGTCTGCTAAATGCCGTAAATGTAAATTTTCATTATCTCATCATTAAGGCCTTTTCATACAGAGTCCTGAAATTTCATACCGAGATTTTTACGGACGAAAAAAACTGCAATTCAAGTTTTGAAAAAGAACACATTAATACCATCCTTCACTCCGAGTCTGAAATTGATGGACTGCAATGCTGCATAACATTTTTAATCAGAGCCTCTTCTAACTTCTGCGTTGTTCAGATGCTTTAATATCAGACTGACCAATCAGAGCTCGGTTGTCAGGCAGAACAACTCATCCTGCTAGTAGTAGAGTACAAGAGCTTATATGACAAGCAACACGCTGACTATAAAAACACGCAGAGTAAAGAAAAGATCTGGTGGAATATAGCTGAAAGGCTGGAGAATGATGGGACTGTGGTGGATAAGGTGCTGGACTATGAACCAGAAGGTTCAGGGTTCAAATCCCACCTCAGCCAATAAGCTGCCACTGTTGGGTCCTTGAGCAAGGCCCTTAACCCACAATTGCTTGGATTGTAAGACTGTACCAATTGTAAGTCGCTCTGGATAAGGGCGTCTGCTAAATGCTGTAAATGTAAATGTATTAAACCTCACAGTAACTGCATGTAGCCGTTTTCTTGTTTATCCAAGTGCATTCTAGTCTGTTCATGCCCACAAAAACCACAAACTATAGCTTCCTGCACTAATCTTCGCTCGTGTCTTTGCTTTTTAAGTGACATGTGAAACAGACTTGCTGAAATCTCCGTGACACATCAAGAGAAGGGAAATTAAAGAAAGCAAAAGCAGGCAGGGAGACGTTGTGCACTTGGTCTGAAGGTCTCACTACGTTAAAAATCGCATCAGTTTTTCTCGTGCGAAAAAATCGTACTGTGTGTGAATAGGCCTTTATCATGAATTTCACCTCCATAGCCAGTATTCCTACCACATACAAACTCTGTCTCTGTTTACAGTTGGAATACAGTAGATCTCATATACCAGTTTGTTGACAGAAAGAAATGGCCTACCCTGTCATACATATTAACCCAATGTCTCCAACATCAGCACATCTCTCACATTAAAGACAATGCGAGCCCATTCATCCTGTTGAACCGAGTGTATGACTGAGTTCAGTTCATTTAGCTATCAGTGTAAATAATTATGTGCTATTAGAAGCTCTACTGTAACTATATATGTCACGTTGTAAGACTCTATAAGAGTCACATGTGGATCCTGCAAACTGAATTTGGTTCATAATAATATTGTTTATCACAATATTTCCTTTTTGTTTATCTTTGTTTACATTTCATTACAGGCCTGAGCCTATTGATAGATTATGCACTGTAACTGGAAAGGTGTATTTAGGACATGACGTCAGTAATCCTCTTTAAAGATTATTGCTACAGGTTACTGTTAATATCACAACTCTGTTATAGCTGTTACAAATGTACAATAAAGACAAGGATATTACAGTCAAACCCTGCCGTTTGAACTGCCACTGTTAAGTATGGGACATTTTATTACAATTACATGCTGTCCAATCCACTAATCCGCTCATAAACGGTGATACTGACCATTTGAATGAGCCAGTAAAAATGGAGGTAACCTGGTAAGCTCTCATGGTAGCAACATGGACTGTGAGTGAATTGTGACTATGCCTGCTTTTAAATATAATTTGTTCATTAACATTTATTCTCATCATTGGCCGATGCAGATTTTTTTTTTAAACATATGACTGGCCGAGTTTGGCTGATTCCTATTTTTTTCTGTCGTAGAATAATAAATGAAAGCCTACAGACATTTTTGTTCAACACTTTCTGTAATTCAAAACTTCTATGTTAAAAAGAAAGACAGCATCAGCAGTTGATTGCTTGTGTCTGGCTCTGCACTCTCAGCAGACCTAGATTTAGCTTTGTCAGATTCCACATGTTCAGCGAGGTGATGCTGTTTTAAATGTCTTATAATTGTTTTGAGTGTTTTCATAATTCTTCCTCAACTGCTTATTTTCAGGATGCATACTGCAAATAGCTCTCACTTACTGTGAAGAACCAGAACGCTGACGACATGGCTGTAACCCAAATAACACTATCACTGCTCCCTCACTATTACTGCGTTACATAGGAAGAGACTCTTTAGGGCACTTCGAGGTAGCATTGGAGCACAACTGAAATCTAACATCCTTGTCGTTAGCGTGTCAGCACCGATCTCTGTCTCATAAACAAACAGTTTAAAGCTAGAACTCTGTTTAAAGCAGAAGTATATTGTGAATTAATGTTACTGAAAGCAGTGTGTTTTTCATGCGTGGCTGTGTCGTGCAGTGCACAAGTGTGACTATCTGTGACCGGCGCACAATCCGTTATATTAGACTGATCTGCTGATCACACTGAAAACACAATTTGTACATCTCTACTAATATCAAATTAAAATAGAATATAAAAAATAGAATATAAAAAGGGCCCTCAAAGACCCATCATCTGAATATTCACTATCTGGACCATTTTCTGTAATGAAGTACATTCAGATAACAGGATTTGACTGTATTTAGACATAATTCTCCCATCATTCACAGTACAGCATACAGAAACTAATTAATACAGTGGCTCAAAAAAGTATTTAGTCAGCCACTGATTGTGCAAGTTCTCCTGCTTCGAAAAATGAGAGAGGTCTGTAATTTCCATTAAAGGTACACTTCACCTATGAGACACAAAATGAGAAAAAAAATCCAGGAAATCACACTGTAGGATTTTTTAAGAATTTAATTGTAAATTATGGTGGAAAATAAGTATTTGGTCAATAAATTTGGTTCAACTCAGTACTTTGTAACATAACCTTTGTTGGCAATGACAGAGGTCAATGTTTCCTGTAAGTCTTCACCAGGTTGGCACACACTGTAGCTGGTATTTTGGCCCATTCCTCCATGCAGATCTCCTCTTGAGCAGTGATGTTTTGGTGCAACATGGACTTTCAACTCCATCCACAAATTTTCTATGAGGTTGAGGTCTGAATGCTGGCTAGGCCACTCCACGACCTTGAAATGCTTTTTATGGAGCCACTCCTTTGTTGCCCAAGCGGTGTGTTTGGGATCATTGTCATGCTGGAAGACCCAAACACATTCCATCTACAATGCTCTCACTGATGGAAGGAGGTTTTGGCTTAAAGTCTCACGATACATGGCCCCGTTCATTCTTCCCTTAACATGGATCAGTTGTCCTGTCCCCTTTGCAGAAAAACAACCCCAAAGCATGAGGTTTCCACCCCCATGCTTCACAGTAGGTATGGTGTTCTTGGGATGCAACTCAGCATTCTTCTTCCTCCAAATATGGCGAGTTGAATTTTTACCAAAAAGTTCTATTTTGGTTTCATCTGACCACATGATATTCTTCCAATCCTCTTCTGGATCATCCATATGCTCTCTGTAAAACTTCACACAGGCCTGGACATGTACTGGCTTAAGCAGGGAGACACACCTGGCACTGCAGAATCTCAGTCCTTCTCGGCGTAGTGTGTTACTGATGGTAGCCTTTGTTACTTTGCTCCCAGCTCTCTGCAGGTCATTCATCAGGTCCCTCTGTGTAGTTCTGGGATTTTTGCTCACCATTCTCATGATCATTTTGACCCCACGGGATGAGATCTTGTGTGGAGCCCCAGATCGAGGGAGATTATTAAAGTCTTTCATTTTCTTACAATTGCTCCCACAGTTGATTTATTCACACCAACCTGCTTGCCTATTGTAGATTCACTCTTCCTAGCTTGGTGCAGGTCTACAATTTTCTTTCTGGTGTTATTCAACAACTCATTGGTCTTGGTCATGGTTGTTGTTTGGAGTCTGATTGTCTGAGGCTGTGGACAGGTGTTTTTTATACAGATAATGAGGTCAAACAGGTGCCATTAATACAAGGTAACGAGTGGAGGACAGGAGAGCTTCTTAAAGAAGTTACAGGTCTGTGAGAGCCAGAAATCTTGCTTTGTGGGTGACCAAATACTTATTTTTCACCATGATTTACAATTAAATTCCTTAAAAATCCTCCAATGTGATCTCATTTTGTCTCTCATAGTTGAAGTGTACCTATGGTGAAAATGACAAACCTCTCTCATCTTTCTAAGTAGGAGAACTTGCACAATCAGTGGCTGACTAAATACTTTTTTGCCCCACTGCAGGTTATCTTGTCATGTACTGACCATCTCTTTCTTCCCAATTTAGGGCAGGAATTTGGCCTGCCATCTGCCATTGTCTTATTGCCAAACAAATCTAGCTTGCTATTGTAAGACAACATGCCCAGACACTTTCAACCTACACTGGAGAATAATCTCTGAATCAGAATAATTCCTTGCTCAAAACAAAGGTTTCAGCAAGTTTTCAGGGTACTTATACCAGTGCCGTATTCTGTGGAGATTTTACACATATCAAATATGTAATAAGAAACAAAACTACACTGATAAACACAGGAATGGTGGACTGAAGTGGCTTGTAAATGAGGCACAATGTTTGAATATGACTAAATTGATTCTGAAGACATTACCCAACCATGCATCATTTTCATTGTTCAGCTTCAGGCTTCGTCAGTACATGATAATAACTGAACACTGCAAAATCTGGAACGTGCCCCTCCCCCAAAGTAGAAAGATGACAATGCAATGCGTGATATATACTTATAAAATAATCCCAGACATGAAATCTCTCATACCAGCCAAGATGACATACTCATAAGCAGTAATAAACCACTGCTTCTGCTTTGTAAACTCATTAGAAGATCATTGAATCCAATAAAGCGCACAGTGACACACTGTAAATCATTTCAGCAATACATTCGGTCTTGAATCATTTCTCTACGTAAGACTACACCCATGTCTGTTTAGAAGGAAACAATATATGCTGTAGGATTCAAAAGAGGTAGACAAAAATAGGGCTTATGACTGCTGCACACTCTCCAATCTACACAGTCAAATGAATCCCCCATACTCCTGTCCAGAACCCAATCCTTTCCGCTGGGGTATATAAAAATGATGCATAATAGACATCCAAACGCAGTCACCCTCCACAAACTGGTGTTCAGTGCAGGATGTGGAGAAAGCTGTTGCTGTGGAGACGTGCAACACGGGTCGCCTAGCAACAGCCAATCATCACCCTGCCACTCCCAAAATCACCACCATGTGTGGAAGTGTTTACTGGTATCGTCTCAGCTCGAAAAACCTTAATAGGAGCCTGCTCTTGCAAATATAACAAATGTATGGTAAGTACATTGTTACATCACTGATCTGGTTAAGGACAGTGGGTTATCAATCTCAAGTGCTGACCATATGCACTGAGAACAACTGTTACCAAGTCCCAACTGCTACAGAAACTAGTGTTGGTGTTTAATGCTCATGTCTGCTCATATGGCTTTTCAGTGCCTTATAAAGAAAAGAAAGTTATGATTAACAAAAATATATTTTAAAAGGTGAGGTGGAAACGTTTAACTCGTGGCGACCCCTGATAAAGAGAGAAGCCGAAAGAAGAAGAAGACAGTGCTGGGAACTATATCTATCTAGCTATAGATAGACATATACATACACACACACACACACACACACACAACACACACACATCTAATATCTATAGTCTTATATCTATATCTATATCTATCTATAATATATATAATATATATATATCTATATCTATAGCTATATCTATCCTATAATATCTATTCTCTATATATATATATATATATATATATCCTATATATATATATATTATCTATTATATATATAATATATATATATATATATATTATATAGCCTATATATATATATATATCTATATATATATATATATATTATAAGATATATCTATATCTAATATCTAGATCTATATCTATATATATATATAGATATAGATATAAATTATATATATATATATATATATATATTATATATATATATTGTTATGTTGTGTGGTGTGTGTGTGGTGGGTGTTTGTGTGTGGTGTGGGGTGGGGTTGGTGGTGTGTGGTGTGTGGTGTGTGTGTGTGTATGTGTAATTAAATTTAAATTCGAAAATGTGATTTTTCTGGATTTTTTTTTTGGTCTCATTTTTGTCTCTCCATAGCTTTAAGTTTACCTATGATGAAAATTACAGGACCCTCTCTCTCATCTTTCTAAGTAGGAGAGGAACTTGCACAAATCAGTGGGCTGACCTAAATACTTTTTTTTTTTTTGCCCCCACTGTAATACACACAAACACGTTATGTATAACATTGTACATAGAAATGTAAATATTTCCTGCTTTAAACAGGACAAGTGAAAAAGCGTGTTGTATACAGTAAGGTAACAGTTTTTTGTATTAATGTGTGTGGCAGATACAACAGTAGGAAACTTTTTTTAATGTTGTGTTGCAGAAACACCTTTTGCGACATATTTTAAAAAATAAGAAACACAAAAATAGAATCATTTCTGAATAACAAATGTGAATAACCAGAACAAGGGGACAAGACAGAAACGTACACTATAAACTAAATTGTACCTACCTTTGTTCTTTTTTTGACTTTTGATCATCTGATTTTTTTTGCCGTCTCTTTAGCTAAGCCTTTCTTCCTTAGTTCAAAAGGCTTTCTTTCCCCCTAAAAAAAACACCACCACAACAAACATTTTAGGGCCATTTAAGTTATTTCAATTACCACAAGACTTTTGTTTTTATTCATTTATAAGTTTTTATTTAATATTTCATGATTTTATATAAGTTTTTATTTTAATATGCCACATCCTGCATAAACAAAAAAAAACTAACCTAGCCTTTTATATTTCAGGATAGACACAAAATTAACATCAACACTAGTTCAATGGGCCAATTTACGACCTGACCAATTAACCTAAATTCATCGTCTTTGGACGTCTTTGGAATGTGGGAGAAAACCAGAGCAACCTGGAGTTTTTGGAACGGTTACCCACTAGGAAACAGAGGGCGGACATGCAAAAAAACTCCAGAATCCAAGATCAGGGATCGAAAAAGCAGTGATGATCTCCGAGCTTGCGTGTGAAGCCACACGCCACCAACGTGCCGCCCCAAAATTTCCAAATTACACAAAAAGTAAATAGCAGCTGTTTGTATGTTACAAGATTTTCAATGGTTAAACTTATGTGGACACCTGACTACTCTTTTAAAACAAATACACAATACACAAAACTGATTAAGAAATATCACAAAAACATTGGCGGCCTGGTTTCTGCCCCAGGCCTTCATTTTTCAAGTTCCTGCTAGCCAAAGAAGAAAGTCCACTGATGTTTTTGTGTAATAAAATTCCTGGAATACAAAAATCATTCTGGAAAATGCTGCTTTGACCATTTTCATTCATGAAAATGTAAATGATTACTGCAATTCAAATTAACACCATCTGGTCACGCGCAATACTATCTTGACCAATAGATTCAAGTAGATCAGGGTTTTTTTTCCAACCAGGGGCGTTCGGAAACCTCTTTGAGGGTATGATGGTGACGGTGCTTTGCAGGGCCATTTGTATTGTAAGTCTGTGGGGGAAAGAAATGTCAGGAGTTAATTTACTTTAGTTGAATGCTTGATGGAGTTTAAGGTCAGGTGACTGTAGAAAAAAAGTCCATGACAGTTCAGCAACTATCTTCTTTGGTCTTTCAAGAAGAATGTGGATAATATTTGTTTTTTTTTTTCTTTGGGATTGATTATCCTGCATGCAGGGGTGATTTCCTTTTAGACTTTTTCTGGTGTCAGACTTTTTGGCCCCCCTACTGTATACTAAAGGGGAATATACAACAAATTTAGTTTTAATTAAAGCAGGTCAGCTAGGGAAAACTTTTGGGAAATTACTGTGTAGTGATGTTGAGATATGTTCCTGAGGATTATGGAGAATTTTATTGTCTGCAGCACTGGTAAGAGGAAAACAAAAGCTGTTCTGTACATCTACTCGGTCCCACGCAATATCTCAGTCAGCCCAATCATAACCCCTGGCAGGCAGTACAAGTGCATTAAATTAACAATGGCAAATACTGGGGCTCCAGGCAGTTTCAGGTGTAATGTCAAGTGTTAGGGGTTAACTATTCAGAATGGGGCAATAAAAAGGAAAAACAAACACCAGCGAGCGCTGCAGATTTTGTGCAAACAAGAAACACCTTGTTGATGACAGAGTTGGTCAACCCGCAGTCCAAACGGGCAGAAGACAGAACAGCCATACTCTGGTTCGAGCCAACAGATAGGCTACAGTATTTCAGGAACTACTCTGTAAATTGAGGTGACCAAAACATAATAGCACCTCAAATGCATATGACCGTGAAACCTATGAATGGTGGTTGAGCTACAACAATTAAAACATTCTATTAATGAAAAAAACATGGCCCTGGTTTTGATGACTCTTTATTTTTTTCTTTTTTTTTTCTGGCACGGAGTTTCGGATTCTTTTCTTTTCCGAGATGGCCAATATTAGTCAAGAATGCTCTGGGCAGGGCAACCAGCAGATGGTTGTTTATAGACACTCAACAACAAGAGCAAGCAGCCCAGGGCTGGTAGAGGTTTGTGTAATTAACGTTGTTTGTTGGGAAACATTTTCTTGACTCACTTCACTTTGGATCGATTATTACCAGCCCTATTCTGAGTACTGTTGCTGACCATGGTGTATCCCTTAATGGCCAAATCTCATCTTCTTATGGCTAAACCCTCATATTTTCATGTGGCTTTCCACTTTTAATTGGTGCTTCTATATTTTGCTTAATATGGGGCTGTATTGATGCAAGAGATTTGTTGATGATGTGAACAATAACCATGAACACAGCAGGGATGAATTCAGCAGCATTTCTTTAAAGATAAAAAGCACCTCAGCAACAAATGCAAAGGGAAGTGAGTTTTTTTCTGCCTTTGTGGGGAAATCATTTACAAGGTCATTCTAAATTTACACGGCGTATTCTAAATTTTACACATAAGGCCGTATTTTTTACCTGTATTTTTTGCGGGGACCATAAAGCGCAACTTTCTACAAAATCCTTTTAACTGCGGGCCTCAAAAAACTTCGACAGTGAGGCCTTTTAAAAATGCGGTGCAATCTAATGTATGAATTAATTCTGGTTGTGCTTTATGACCTCTGACCTAGAACCGATTGTATGATGGTACACGGCGCCTCATAAATCTCTGTCAAAAATGTTTTTTAGGCCACCGGCCCTGGGTAAGTTTAACGAAGGCTTACGGGCCAACCCGTATGTGCGCACGCCATAGCGGAGGTAAGTAATACGGTATGTGCTTTCAAGCCCAGCATTAGGGTACGTGCATTCACTTCATTTATTTTCGAAGTTTCGCGGCGGTATTTCAAAAAAAACACAACGCTATCAGTTCACGCAGTACACACATGGTTCATATGGAGCAAGCTGCAAAGAAGAATTCAACATTAACGCGTCAAAATGGGTACGGAAGTGGAGGAAGCCAAGAAGACGCGGCCTGCGCGCCCGGTTAGGTAAAGGACCAAACTGAGCTTTCCCGACGGAAACTTAAAGAGTTTTGTTTTCATTTACATGATGCGCCTTACTTATAAACACCGGTGGGCCCTTTCTTTATGTGTATGAAAAAATAGATTTTACCTATGATTTTTCCGTTAGCCAGTCCGAATCATTGATATTGCGCCTTATAACCCGGTGCGCTTTATAGCCCGGGAAAAATACGGTAAAATAAGGTTCAGATACAAAACCATACTTGAAGAAATATGCCACTCAGTATGTGAACATGGGAATTCAAGTGTCCATGCCAGTGCAAAAACAAATTAAGCATTTTACAAAGGTAGTAAAGGTGGAAGCAATAAAAGTTCATAACTGTGGCTGAACGCTGTCCTCATAAGCTTAAAATAATAATCCATTGCGGCACATCCATGTTTATACTGCTAAATGACTAACTTTATCCTGCTGCACGCTACGCAGCGTAGACAATCTGGATACGCCAGTGAAAGTGACTACAGTATAAACGGACAAAACAGATTTGGTCTCTTGTATAAATCTTCTATGTAACAACAACTTGAAAGGGCACCTGAAAAATCTGCAGAAATTACATAATGAAATCAAGTCAACATGAAACCCATGCCACTAGAACTGACGCTGTTTTTAGGGCAAAGAGCCCCACCCAGTATAAGTACAGTGTAATAAAGTGCTTGGTGAGAGTGTATACACATACATACACTCACCAGCCATTTTACGAGGTGTTACAGTGCTTTGTAGTAGGTAGTACCTTGCTAGTACAGTACTGGACCCCCTTTTGCCTTCAAAACCACCTTGATTCTTTAATTCTTTTAATTCACCAAGGTACGGGAAACATTCCTCAGAGATGTTGATCCATATTGACAACTGCATCACGCAGTTGCTACAGATGCCATCTTGTCGGCTGCATATCAATGATGCAAATCTATCCTTCCACCACATCCCTAAAGAGCTCTGCTGGATTGAGATCTGATAACTGTGGAGGCCATTTGGGTACATGTTCAAGAAACCAGTTTGAGGAAAAATTGGTATTAAGGGGCCCAAAAGTGTGCCAAGAAAATATCCCCCAGACCATCACACCACCACCAGCAGCCTGAACTGTTGATAAGAGGCAGGGTGGATCCATGCTTTCATGCTGTTTATGCCAAATTTTGATTCAATTTTATTGAGCCCATGCAAATTGCAGCACAGAACTACCACTCACTGGATATTTTCTCTTTTTCAGACCATTATCTGTAAATCCTAGAGATGGCTGTGTATAAAAACCAAAGTACATTAGCAGTTTCTAGACCAGCCCGTCTAGCACCAACAATCATGCCATGTTTAAAGTCACTTAAATCATCTTCCTTTCACATTATGAAGCACAGTTTGAAATTCAGCAAGTCATCTTGACCATGTCTACACATCTTAATGCATGGAGTTGGTGCCATGTGAATTAGCTGATTACACAGTTGCTCTAACAAGCAGTTGAACAGGTGTACCTATTAAAGTAATCGGTAAATGTATACATGTTGTTTAATCAACCATTTCTAACATATAAGGCAAATGGGTGAATTTCTGAACACTGTTCTGATTACTGACTTGAATGTCATCATTGAAAGGAGCAGTCCTTGGAAGTTACTTCATACATGTCAAATACACATGGTGACTGTGCAAATCTTTTTTTTTAACAAAACATTCTGATCTGTACACCCACACAGCTTATCCCTGTTGTTTGTGTCCATTCAAATGTCCTACAACATGGCAACTGGCATGAAGTATGTTAATTTGTTTGGGTGTACCCACAAGGACAATCCCCAGCAGGATTACTAGCTTAGTGTCTGTGGCTCACGTGCCAGGGAGATTTGCCATGCAAGTTTCCTAATAAGGCCCGACAGACCAGGGCATGGAGAGAGTAAATTTTCATGCAGATGGGAAAGTCTAGCTATAATGAAAGGTTTAGAAAAAGGAATGTACTAACATTTTAAATTGTGCACCATATGTCAAAATATCTTTGTTTAACTGATATTTTAACTCGGTAGTGCTTTGTTTGTTGAGAAAAATCTCCAGAAATTCTATTCGACTTCAATTGTCAGATATTAGAAACCTAAAATTGCAAACAAATATTTAATTAAACACCACTCAGTAATGACTGTAATAGTGTTGTCATAAATATCGATATTGAACATTCTCAAATGGTACAATACTCGTACTCGTATCAAATGTGCTTTCATGTGACCGACCCAGGCTTCTGTGATGAACGGCTGCTGAAATAGCAGCTGAAGCACAATGAGTGTTTGCAACCCATTTTAGTTAGTAAAGAAAGCAGCAGGAGTGCTGTGTGGAAAAACATCAGCTTCAAATCGGATAAGGACCTGTTGCTGTCTGACATATTGGTCCAGGCAAGACTTGGCTTGTAATTAAGATCGGGTTGAAAAATGGGTCGTTTTTATTTTCAAGGATTTTTTTTTATCTAAGTGGAAACGTTTTGACTCCAGTTACTTTGAATCTCGCTAGGAGAGTGTATCAGCCTTAGGCAAAAATGAGGTGGAAAATAATTAATTGTCATAACAAATAGTTGAAAAAAAAAACTGTCAAGCATGGATTTTGATTATTTTCCTCGATTAACCCGTGTGGAATCGTCCCCTTTATATTTTAACGTAGGCTTATATCAAATGTATGGAAGTTTTTTGGGGTTTTTTTGGTAAAAAAAAAAGTTCACATGTGATTGGGCTAGAGTATTGGCAAATAATAAACAAACAGAAGTAAGAGGAACAAAGGCATGAACTCTGTGCACAAAGAAAGCCTGAAAGTACACAGTTTTGGCTGCTTCAGACAATGGGTTTAGATAGCAAAGGATGTGTTGAAGGAAAGGCAACACAGGTGAGAGGAATCAATACGCAGACTATACGACTGCCAGAAGTAAAGCTTGGGGTCAAGACCGTGTGAAAGTGTGAGGGAAAGTCTAGGAAGGAATATGGAAGGCAGTAAAACAGGCGGAATGTACAACAGCTAAACATACAAAGTGTCAAAATAATTTTAATAGTTGCAATTAAAGTTGCTTTTTAAAGTAAGCTGTTTGTTTTCCTCACTCTCCTGTGTCCGTCAGCACAGACATATTAAGTTTGAGCAGCAGCAGACCAACAGCATTGGGACTGTGGTAGCCTAGCGGGTAAGGTACTGGACTATGGACCAGAAGGTCCAGTGTTCAAATCCCACCTCTGCCAAGCTGCCACTGTTGGGTCCTTGAGCAAGGCCCTTAACTCACAATTGCTTGGATTGTAAGACTGTACCAATTGTAAGTCGCTCTGGATAAGGACGTCTGCTAAATGCTGTAAATGTAAATGTAACAGCATGATGTCAGCCTCCAGAGATACTAGACAAGTGATCATTGATTACAGTTCATGTGAGGCATCAATGAGAATTCTTCTTTTTTTTTTTTTACGTGCACTAACACAATACACTAACAAAAAAAGTACTTCCTTTCATTTTTCAGCTCAGTGTATTCAAAATTCGGTACTGGTCCTGGCCAAGAATTTTGATTGTAGTGCATCTCTACTTTATAGTACGTACCGGTAGTCCCTAACTTACGATCGAGATGCGTTCTGACAAATCCATTGCAAGCTGAATGTATCACAAATCGAGGAGTTTAATATATACTGTATATATCATAGAGTAGCTACCTTAAACAAGCTTAGAACACTTACATTAAACTACAGTTGGGCAAATCATTAACATAAAGCTTGCTTTGTAAAGAAAGTATTGAATATCTCATGTAATTTCCTAAATATGTATTGAAAGTAAAAAACAAAAACGATTATTGTCCCGACTACGGCTTGTCCTCATCACATTTCCTAGCGCTCGTCAAGCACTGCCGAGTTCCTCATTTAGCACGGGAGAGTGCAGCAGCGTATCATACTGCGTATTGCTTGATCGTGGAAGAAATAAAACTCAAAATTCAGAGTACAGTTTCTGCTAAACGTGTATGTGTGTGTTATAAGATTCCCATCGTAAACTCTGGGAAACAAAACAGGGAGGACCTGTAGCTATTGTTGTCAGTTGTGTCTGTTTACAGAGTACTGTACATGTACGAGGAGGTTATGTTAAATATTGTCTGCAACATTACAAATGCTATGTAGATACCAGCAGTTCTTGAAACAATTACTCCCTTTCATTTGTAAAATGTGAGAACTTTAGATGAAAATTAAAACGTAAACCAGTGGATTCATGATCGGTTTAAGTTACACTAAAATAAAAAAATCCAGTAATAGAAATTGATTAATTCTAGATTTAGTTACCTGTAGTAATCCTGCTATGTAGCCATCATCTTTCAGAATGAAAAGGAGGATGAATAATGTTAACCATAATAATACTGTGTGTCTTAAATATATCACAGTATACTGTACAACTGATGATTGGCACATATGCACTGTAATGTATGTGTTTTGCCACAACAGTATATTTGCTCTTATAGGGGAAGGCAAGCAAAATGGAGATGCGATCGCTAAAGAGAAAGAGAAAGCAATCCAGTGAAATACAAAGACCTTTTGTGCTATAATGCTGACGTAGGGAGAAAGTGTAATGAAAACATCAATACATGTACTCTTGGCACCTAATCAAGGTGTACAGCTCAGTACCATTACACAACTACAGATTAATGCAGATGGACCAAAGCTTCAGCTTGGGTTATGCAATTTTGATTTTTCATGACAATTTGTTATTTTTACAAAAGCCCTATTAACAATGTAAAACAACTGTAGAACAATCATGTGGAACAAATTAAAAAGAAATTGACAGACAAAATCCTAATTCCAAAATCCTAAATTATCTGAATGGCCCTGGCATGTCTGTATACAAATCAATTAGGAATCAACGCAAAACATTTTTATTATTATTTTTCAGTTATACTCATTACATCACTTTGACAAACGTTGGCCTTATACTCAACTGCAGCACAAAACCTAAACTAAATTAAATGCATCAAAACCTAAACTAAAATTAAATGCATGATAAAAAAAAAAAAAAGATTCTAACAACATGCAGAAAATTTACCTAAAGTACTTTCAGCTTAAGTGTTCTTAGAAAGAAAACAAAGAAATTTGAAAAAAAAAAAAAAAAAAAATTTGAGAATGTCCACCACTTCAGGTTTAAGGAGAGTACATGGGGACAATATTACCAGCCATGCTGAAACAGTCTTTCTGATTGCATTGTCTGGTGGAACACATGCAAAAATACTTGCATGCAAGTTGCGCCAAGATGGGGAAGCACCTGTTGTGTTTCCACCAAATCAGTAGCTTTTCATTTATTTTGAATTGAGCAGACAAAACCTTTTCATTAGGTAAAAAAAAAAAAAACATGCCAAATTAGCATGTGACAGTTTCATTTGAACAAGATCTACCACTCTTCTTCCTGCATGCATAGCCACAACTTAATGAGGTTGCATTTCTGAAAAAGTAACTTACTTTAACCAGCTACCTACTATAATTGTATGTATAATTTTAAAACTAACCAGAGTGAATTCAAGGTTTAAGCGTGCCCAATTAAGCAAACATCACTGGCAGTGCAAGATCGTATAGGGATGATCAATTCATCACATCGCACAAGCCTCATTTCAGCTACCATGAAAAAAAGCAAACAAAGCGAACACAATTAGAGAGAGAGTGAACAAATTTAATTAGGGAGCAAACTGAGCTTAGAGATCAAGACAATCGCTTGAACTCTCTTTTTTTGGAGTCTCTCCATTTTTGCCCTTGAGTCTCTGTTAAAGATACTACAGTGGGGCAAAAAAATATTTAGTCAGCCAAAATGTGCAAGTTCTCCAACTTAGAAAGATGAGAGAGGTCTGTAATTTTCATCCTAGGTACACTTCAACTATCAGAGACAAAATGAGGGGGAAAAAATCCAAGAAATCACACTGTAGGATTTTTAAAGAATTTAATTGTAAATTATGGTGGAAAATAAGTATTTGGTCAATAAATTTGGTTCAACTCAATACTTAACCTTTGTTGGCAATGACAGAGGTCAAACGTTTCCTGTAGGTATTCACCAGGTTGGCACACACTGTAGCTGGTATTTTGGCCCATTCCTCCATGCAGATCTCCTCTAGAGCAGTGATGTTTTGGGGCTGTCGCCGGGCAACACGGACTTAACTCCCTCCACAAATTTTCTATGGGTCTGTGGTCTGGAGACTGATTAGGCCACTCCACGACCTTGAAATTCTTTTTATGGAGCCACTCCTTTGTTGCCCGAGCAGTTTGTTTGGGATCATTGTCATGCTGGAAGACCCAGCCACGTTCCATCTTCAATGTTCTCACTGATGGAAGGAGGTTTTGGCTTAAAACCTCATGATACATGGCCCCGTTCATTCTTCCCTTAACACGGATCAGTCGTCCTGTCCCCTTTGCAGAAAAACAGCCCCAAAGCATGATGTTTCCAACCCCATGCTTCACAGTAGATATGGCGCAAATCAGAATTCTTCTACTTCCAAACACGGCAAGTTGAGTTTTTACCAAAAAGTTCTATTTTACTTTCATCTGACCACATGATATTCTTCCAATCCTCTTCTGGATCATCCATATGCTCTCTGGCAAACATCAGACGGGCCTGGACATGTACTGGCTTAAGCAGGGGGACACGCCTGGCACTGCAGGATCTGAGTCCCTCTCGGCGTAGTGTGTTACTGATGGTAGCCTTTGTTACTTTGGTCCCAGCTCTCTGCAGGTCATTCATCAGGTCCCTACGTTAGTTCCGGGATTTTGCTCACCGTTCTCATGATCCATTTTGACCCCACGGGATGAGATCCCTTACATGGAGCCCCAGATCGAGGGAGATTATCAAATGGTCCCTTGTATGTCTTCCCATTTTCTTACAGTTGCTCCCACATTGATTTATTCCACACCAAACCAACCTGCTTGCCTATTGTAGATTCACTCTTCCCAGCCTGCTGCAGGTCTACAATTTTCTTCCTGGTGTCCTTCGACAGCTCTTTGGTCTTGGCCATGGTTGAGTTTGGAGTCTGACTGTTTGAGGCTGTGGACAGGTGTCTTTTATACAGATAACGAGGTCAAACAGGTGCCATTAATACAGGTAATGAGTGGAGGACAGAAGAGATTCTTAAAGAAGAAGTTACAGGTCTGTGAGAGCCAGAAATCTTGCTTGTTTGTGGGTGACCAAATACTTATTTTCCACCATGATTTACAATTAAATTCTTTAAAAATCCTATAATGTTATTTCCTGGATTTTTTGTTCTCATTTTGTCTGTCATAGTTGAAGTGTACCTCTCTCATCTTCCTAAGTCAGAGAATTTGCACAATCAGTAACTGACTAAATACTTTTTTGCCCCACTGTATATAAACACAATACATGTAGCCTAGCCCCACCTGTTTCAAACAAGTGCTTTAATAGCAGAGGATGTTATTAAGAAATTAGGGAACCAGGGAGAGGAATAAACATGCCATGCAAATGGTATTGCAGCTAGCACATGGCTGGTGTGGAGGTGCATGACAGAGTAGAAAAGTCTGAAAGACGTTTTACAAATAATCTGAACAAATGATCTGTAATCACTGTTCTTTGGTAACTATCAAAGATGTTGTGTAATTTGTGTGTAGATTAAAACACAAACACACAAACAAAAAAAAATTCTCTCAGTTACTTCAAAGTGTTGTTATACATTGTGGCCAAGAATGTTTACCATTGACCATTGTTCCATACAGTAAGTCAGTCAGCAAAACAGGCGTGTATTGATAAACATACCAGTTTTTGTATTGTAGCCAAGATCCTCCCATATGCATGATGTTTTACCAGAAAATCTAGTTTCCCATTAGGAGTGACCACATTGAACAGCTTTCAAACTGTCAGGGAAATCGAGATTTGACTCAGCAGAAAGTAGCTGAATGGTAATATCCTGGGTTTTCCAAGATTCCTAGAGAACATATTGAAGATAAATATATAAACACAATTTCTATATGACAACTATAAATATGATTTATATGATCGTATATCGGTGCTCAGGAGGCACAGCTGTTTATTACGCTAGCCCACCACCACAGGGACCCTGGTTCAAGTCTTGGCGGTGCCCTCTGGATAGGTTGGACATTTCATGAACTCAAAACTGGCTGTCTGAGGGAGAGGAGGCCGGTTGGTGCATAATTCTCCTGCGACCTCTATCCAGTCCAGCTACGGACTAGTTATTTTGAACTAACTGGCAACAAACAATTTCTCTTAGATTTATCATCTACGCCAGCCAAGGAGGTTGGGTCCCTTTTTGAGTCTTGGTCCTCCCAAGGTTTCTTCCTAGAACTAGGGAGTTTTTCCTTGCCACTGTCACCCCAGGCTTGCTCAATTTGGGATTGGACGTAGTTATTAGGAGATAATCTAAACTTGTAAAGTTGCTTTGAGACAATGCTCCATTGTAAAAAGCGCTATATAAATAGATCTGACTTGACTTGACAATTTCGACACTTTCGAGGTCGATATTCAAAAATAGTGGTGAAAACGCAGAGAAAAATTGTTTCCTGTATTAAAACGTGCAGCTCATTAACTGGGACTACGGAGTGACAAAAAATAAAGAAATGCTGAGATTCACTGAGGGTGTAGCCATTTATGAGAAGACGAAAACTTTGTTTCCAGCATTACAACTTACTGCTTTTAACTGGAACTGGGATTAAAAACAAAAATATGCTGATACCACATGCACTACTCTAACTTTTTTTTTTTTTTTGCAAGTGTTTACACATTTTCATTTTATTCCCAGAAAGAACGTGATACTGTTATCTGGTAATAAATGATGTAGTTAAGAGCAATAAAACTTTCCTTTTTTTATTTATAAAAAAGACACTGCAAAAGGAGACACTTAATTTATAGCTTAAATAAATGTTCCCTGAAGTGTCAGCAATTTGGTGTCTCATTTCGATCGTTCACCCTGCTCTCTAAACATCGGCATTGGCATCGACCATTAAAAACCCCATATCGGTCGACCACTACTACAGACTGGTGTTCCATCCAAGGCATACATCTTCGTTCTGTGTTCTCTGGAGATAGGCATCTAAGCCTCTATGTACCTGACCAGGAATGGGGAACGGGAATTATATATATTTCACATTGTATCAGCTGCAGTGCTCATTTCATGACAAGCACAAGGTTATGTCAAAACTAGTCATACTCACTCACACCGGGCCAATTTAGCGTAATCAAATAATCTAATGCATGTCTTGGAATGTGGGCTAAACCCACGCAGACATTGGGGAGGACTTGCAAACTCCACACAGGTAGAGTCCAAGGTCAGGAGGTTGGAAGCTGAGAGTCAAACGCACTAACCGCTGGGTTTGAAACTGAAAAACTAAATAATAATACACTTGTTTATTGAAAAAAACTAAATTTAACAGCTAAGCAAAAAATTACTTTAGAATTGGATTTTTAGTGTTAATACTAGATGCACACTAGAATGGACAAAACATGTAAAGGTGTGACTAAGTCATAAGTAAACTAAATATGGGAGGGTACAACTTAAATTCAAGTACTCTACACTGATTTTGAAAACAAAAGCAAATTGAAATGCTTTAGATAAACATTTTCAGCTAATCATAACAACCCTTCTATCTAGCTGTCTTCACTCCTAAGGGAACTGAGGTAAGGTGATGTATTTTGAAATGACCATAACAGAAGTGTGCGTGTTGAACGTCACAACACTGGTGATCTGACCATGCCAACAGTGAATGTGTTTTCGCAATAAGAGAAATCTGACAGTGCATAAAAAGGCTCGTATAAAGCTGATGTAAACGTGGATAATTCTGATGAAGAGCCTCAGTAAAAGCTGAAGATGCAGCAGCAGCAGCAAAGCTGGAGATGAACAGGGTGACGTAAGGCAAATGCTTACAGCCTGCGCAGTCTGAACCAATGAGCAGGCAAATGTGCGAAAAAAGCAGAATAAACACACCGAGCTTCACTCATAGAACCAAGGATGGGTTCTGGCTGAACCTGATTAAATTCTCCTCCTAAAATAGAGGTTTAGAGGAATGGTCCTTATCCACTGATCACGTCCTAACCAGCTACACCCACCCATGTTCACAGATAAGTCTACAACCAAGACCGTGTATTTTTTTTTCTGTTAACGCAAGAGCCACACGACTGGACTGTTATCTGTTACACAAAGTAACACACAGCTACGTCTATCTACAGCATCGTCTGGGCTGTGACCATCATGGCTGCGTCCCAAATTGAATACTGTCGTACCATATAGTTAACGCCACATCAAAACAGCACCAATGCCCAAGCTGATATTATCTTAGAACGATGCAGGACTGTGTGTCGGATCGAACCAGCATTACACAAGCTGAATATTACATCCTGCATTAGCTTGTTAGCAAGCCAGCTATATTAGATTAACGATAACTGTTTGTGGGCTGAGAAAAGCCTAGCTAACTGGTTGGCTTGCCTTGATTGTACAATATTTCAATCATGTGTATGAAAAAATGTCGTAATGCAACCACTGCAAACTCGCCACCTTATCAATCCAACAACAACCGGGGAGTTGAGTTTGCTGAGCTAAACGTTATTATCGCATAGCTACGGAAGTTAGCAAGGCTGTGTTCAAAATTGCACACTACAAGCTAAATAGTGAGCACAAATAGTAACGACTACGTGAATTTGACATACTACTCTGTACGGCAGGGTTATATTTGGGGCGCAGCCCATGCTAGCGATTTAGCTTTCTCAATGTTATGCTTATTTGGCCACATTGTTTACAAACAGCTCAGTGCAAATCATAACAGATTGTTTATTTATGACATAACTTGATTAAACTCACCTCCCGAAGTGTATGCCTTGTTCTTTATCGCTGACAGCGCTAGTATAAATCCGTCTGTACTTCTCGGCTAAAGCTCGGCCGGACAGGAGCAGCTGATATCGGCTCCGACAGTCCGGTTGCAAGCTTGAAGAAGAGCAGGAGCTCATCCCGGGTCCGGCAGCGTTAAACTCGTCCCCAGCTCCAACTAAAACCCGCGCACCAAGCGCCATGGACGGGGAAGAAGACAGGATCCCACCGCTGCCCGGAGCTGCCGCAGCAGCAGCGTACATCATCGTTTTGGGGAACAATGCATATATTGCATCAATATGTCACTAGCTGGCGATCAATAGGTACAACCACCCTTCATAAAGCGCGCGGCCGCCCCCATATATCCAACACCCAAACAGAAAACTGTCTGTTATATATGACAAAGCTCGCTCAATCCACCAACGATCCAGTAAGAATAATGTCGCTGTACAATGCAGTATTAGCCGCTGGTGCAACTGCGAAATAAGCCGCTCCTGCTCCGTACACCAATAAAACAACGTCCAAAGCAAATATTCATTTTCAGTAGCGCCAAGTAAATCCTCTCAAATGCTAGCGATGGCTTCCAGTGATTTCGTCTGATCCGTGTGTTTTTCCTGAGGTCGACCAGGTAACAGCCCTAGCTTCGCTGCCATCTTAACTTCATCCTCCTTAGCAATGTGAGTCGATTCCGAAAAAGAATCGACTCTTCAAGTACAGAAAGAGGGAAATGAGAGCCAACCGGCTATCTAAGCTTGGGAGTTGATTCACCACAGCGGAATTGATTCGATTCGTAGATCGTAGAGGCGTGGACCCACCACAGGACCGGGTCCCCACCATTGAGGTGGGCAGCAAGGCTTGAGCGTTGCTGGATGGATTAGCTGAACTGCGTATACGGATGTTTTTATTCCTGTTATTAAAAACATACGATATGCCTAAATATGTATAATACCGCTGTCGTAGAGTGTAGAATAAGCTCGTAGCTGTTGTATTTTTCTTGGCTTGCTTCACGTATAAATCCCCAACAGATCACCGAGACACCATCACTGTTAGGCCACTTTATTAGGTACATCTTGCTAATACCGGGTTGGACATACATTTACCTTCATAAATTCCTTTATTCTTCGTGGCATAGATTCAACAAGGAGCTGGAAATATTTCTCAGACAATTTGATTTGGTCCACATTGTCATGATAGTATCACGTATCTGCTGCAGATTTGATGCGAGTCTCCCATTCCACCACGTCCAAAATGTGCTCTATTGAATTGAGATCTGGTGACTGTGAAGGCAATTTGAGTACAGTGAACTCATTGTCATGTTCCAGAAACCAGTTGGAGATTATTTGAGCTTTGTGACATGGTGCGTTAAACTGCTAGAAGTAGCCACCACAAGATGGGCACACTGTGGACACTAGGGGATGGACATGCTCAAGAGCAATACCAAAAAGACTGAACCATTGGTACAAGGCAAGATGGATCCATGCTTTCATGTTGTTTATGCCTAATTCTGACCCTACCATCCAAATGGCGCAGCAGAAATCGAGACTCATCAGACCAGGCAACGCTTTTCCAAGTCTGTTCTATTCTATTGTCTAATTTTGGTGAGTCTGTGCAAATTATAGCCTCAGTTGCCAATTCTTAGCTGAGAGGTGTGGCACCTGATGTGGTCTTCTGCTGCTGTAGCTCATCTGCTTTGAGGTTCAATGTGTTGTGCATTTAGAGATTCCCTTCTGCATACCTTGGTTGCAATGAATGGTTCTTTGAGTTACTGTTGCCCTTCTATCAGCTTGAACCAGTCTGCCCAACCAGCTCTATATTGTTCAGATCAGGCGACCCAGGTGCCAGGTCATCTGTTGCAGCACTTCCTTTCTTTCCTTGTTTGCAAGATGATTTCTACACAACCTTGAGGTACGTTTCCGGTTGTTTCCTTGTGGGAAAGAAAAATAACTGTCCAGCTAGGCAATAATCAAGTCGGATGGAGTACCGCTGCAATATGCTGTGTCGTGCTAGTTCAGTGTGCCTTCAGTTTTATAGACATCTTTTACAGTGTCACCAGCAAAACACCCACACACTGTTATATTGCATCCCCTGTTACAGCACCTTCCCTATGTTTCATGGTGTGGACACACATGCTGGCATCATCCATTCACCTTCTCTCCATCTCACAAAAAGATTGGTTGGTGAAAACAATGTAAAATTTGAACTTGTCTGACCAAAGAAAAAAAGATTTCCATTCATGTAGTGTCCACTGTCTGTGTTCTTCTTCCCAAACATTTTCTTGTTGCTGTCCCTCAGAAGATGTTTCTGTACAGCAGGTCTGACATAAAGACCTGATTCACACAATCCCCTCTTTTAACGATTGATGTTGAGATGTGTTTGGGGTGCTAGAGCATTCATTTTATTTGTCATGTTTTGTGCTATTAACTGGCCATTTCTTAACTAATGACTCCGATATGCTTGTCATCTGCAGAAGAGGTAGCACTTGGTCTTCCCTTTCGGATGTAATCTTCTTGAGTGTAATTTTCAGTTTCATTGTAGCATTTTATGGCTTTGGCCAATACACTTGTTGAAACTTTCAGAAATCTTGCTATTCTCCTAAATGATTGGCCATCATTTCTTAAACTAATTATGGACTGACATTACTCTTTGCTTAGTTTGGGCTGTTTTGCCATACTACCAATTACTAAAACATAAATAGGACCCTTGGTATCCACTTTATCTTGCCAGAACATTATTCATCCATTCATTCATTCATTTTCATACCGCTTCATCCAGTTCAGGCTCACAGGAAGTCAATAGTCCAGGGTGCAAAGTAGGAACCATCCTTAGATGGGTCACTAATCCAGCACAGGTCATACACACACTCACACACACACACACACATTCCCTCACTCAATCATTTACTCACACTGGAGCTTGAGCTGTGGGGTGACGCCACTAACCACTTGTGTCAATGTGCTTCCACAGATGATAATCTATGGGTGTTAAGACTAAGGTAGGTTTTGAGGATAATATCTAGGACGACTGGCACATGTAATGACTTTGCATTTACTCTTGCACACATTGTGACACCTGCATTCTCTTTGTAATTATTACTTTTGTTACCATAAATGTGGTGTTTGAAGAAAAATGTTACTGCCTATACACTACATGAACCCTACAAGTGGAGCTATTACAGATTTTGCACCCCATGCCACATTTTTGTTCTGGTTCTTTATGTGTAGGGTCTGCCTACCCACTCTTTCTACTTAGGGATTTCTGAATGATAATTTTCTAATTTATCTCTCCGTTAGCATCTCTGACCCCACCCCACTCTGTATGGGTTTGATTTAGCAGATACAATATTTTCATTAAGAGCATAGCCCTAGAGAAATTGACCCCAGTAGTTGCTTGAGCTCTAATTATTTTGCCCTTTGAACACATTTGGACTGTATAAGTGTGTGGTGTGTATAACATATGAATTATTGGCTCAAATGAACAAAAACTGTTAATATGTGGAAGGTGTCATTCATTTATTTTAATCCCTGGCTACCATAACGTCTCTCCTCAGGGCTGGTACAAGAAATCACAGACCAGTTTCATTTGACCAGTGCTGATTATGTAAAAGAATAAGCATATCTACAAAGCATTGCTGCAGAAAAAATGAAAAGTGAAAAGAGCAAGAGGGATATATTTGAATCCAAACTATAGCTCTAAAACCTACCTAGCTACTGAAGTCCTATTATTATAGATCACATTTTCTGTAAGCATTTACAATAGAAAGACTCAAAGCATGTGCAGTTGTGTCACCTACATTAGGCTTAGGGTTATGTAATTAACCCCTATTATCTTAGCTCCTCATACCAGTAACGACCAAAGTCTAAAATGAAGTAGCAGCCACCTCACACAGTTTACTTTAGCCCAGTTAAGCAAACATGTACTGTATTCAGGACAATGTAAAGCATGCAATGGCCAAACAGGGGTGCAATCAGAATTAAGGATATAGCTGATATTCTGTACCCTGATACAGAACCTGTTACAAATATGTATGCTATACTTCTAAAAGGATAAACTACGGAAGCAGCGATATTGATTTTCTTGGGCAGATACGATAACCGATTATTACGACATTTTTGGGGTCAATACCTTTTTTAAAACCGATAATTTAACCTTTCTGTATTTCGTTCACATTATAATCCATATATGAACCGCTGTTAAAAACTGGATCACCAATTCATTTTACATAGCAATAATACAGGTAAATCAAAGATAATGATTACTGTCATGTTGCAGTTCACACACAAAAAATTGGTTTCGTTCCATTTTATTTTCTAACATTCCTTTGAAAGGGTAAGAATCTTTGGTACAGGCAGCAACAAGAACATAACTGCATACATCACTATATAGGCTACTCAGTAAATCAGTATAATTTCAGTATAAAAAATTTCAGTATAATCAGATATTTTACTTGATGAATAACAGGCAAAAAAAAAATCATATATAAATATATAATAAATATCGGTTTAATATAGGGTAATATTCTAATATCAGACCAATGACGATAACTGATATACACTAGCATAAACAACTCGGTCTATTTTCAAATAGGAAAATCTATTTTGTTACCCAAACACTGGGAACTGAGAAGTTCACGTTTGATGGATTACAGTTAATACAAACACACTATATACAATTACGTTATTTATTTGTTATTTGCATTGTATCTTAGAATGGCAGTGTCATTACCGAGTAGAATAACCCTTTCTCTTTGGAGTTATATAATTGCCCCATCTAGTGGTGATGACTGGGAGTGTTGGGCACGGCCCTGTTAAAAGCGAGGGCGTTCATTGTAGGCCTAGTCAGTTAATACATGAATAAGAAGATTAAAAATATGACTCAAACAGCTAAAAATATGATCATGCCAAACAAACCTAACCAGACTATAAATAGTTAAAGATTCTTGAAGTATATTGTATAGCCAAAAGTTTGTGGACACCTAAAACAGTATTATTATGAATTTATCCTGCCTTTGATGCCACAACAGCCTTCACTGTTCTAAGAAGGCTTTCGAACAGGATTATGAGGTCAGGTTGGCCAATAAGCCCTGGCTCATATTTGGCATTCCAATTTATCTCAAAGGTGTCTGATGGAGTTAATGCCTCTGTTTTACTTATTTTTTTTAAGGTACTCTTTAAATAGGATTATCTTCTACATGACTAACTGTAAATATATTTTACTCCTTCTCTTTTTTAATGTACAGCAATCGTGACTCTTATTTCATTTTTATGTAGAGTATATATGTATGCTGTAGAGCAGTGGTATCCTAACTTCAGCAGAAATGATTAGACTTTGCTACATCAGAATAACAAGAATATAGCCTTAGCAGTATTGATTATTATTTAATAATAATAACTCATTTAAAATAGTGTATAGTTTTCCATATCCTGACTTACTGTATGTCACCTTTCCATTTAGCACTTGCATAAAAGCTTGGTGTTGCACTTACATATTGAATAAAATTTAAAAAAATCAATTAAGTGTTACTTTCTTAGTTGTAGGTGTTGTTTTACAATTCAGGATGGAGAGGGCTCTATCCAGCAGCACAGGGCTCAAGGTGGGAACAAACCCCTGGACAGGGTGTCTGTCCATCTCAGGACACATATACGTACACAAACACACAGGGATACTTAAGAGACACTAGTTGACCTGACACGTATTTGGAATGTGGGAGAAAGCCAAAGTACCCAGAGGAAAACCATACAGACTTGACACGACACTACAAAAAAATTGGTGACAGTGCTAGGCACTGTGCCATCTGAAAACATCCAGGTACAATAAACCAGTATCTTCAAAACTATATTTGAACATTATCATAAACATTTGCTTAAGCATAAACTAAATAACTGCATTATTAAAACATTTAGGCTAAACATTTGTTAATACTAAGCCTCTACAGAAGCTTTCTCTGTCCTGGTGTACATCTAGACAGATAGCAAAGACACAGCTTATGTTGTGATTTGGATGCTATTGGTGTTGGCAAGACCATAAAAGTTTCATGATGCTTTATGTCCAGTTTGGTTTATGCTAGTTAGTGCTGGTCTGGTGATGCTGGTAAAGCAGGTTGACCAGCATAACAGTATTAAAAAAACATAACACAAATGCTGGTCCTCGCCGTTTTAGGCAGGTTTAGCTGGCTAGCTGCATTACCAGCGAGTGCTAGGCTGTGGATGTTGCTAAATTAATGTAGCGTTCTGGTGCCACCTCTAGGTTATAATGTTCATTTAGATTTTCTTCCACACAGCACACAACAATACGTTTTTAAATTCTTGATTTCTGATTTGGTACTTGTTTCCATTGCCTGGTGACCCGTCCTACCCAATACGCTGGCTGATTTTAATTGTTTGGAGAGAAAGAGTAGACCAGTTAAAATCTGTACAGTGTTGTATTTCAACACAGGTTGGACTTTGTATTGTCTGCTGTAGAGTTAAGATTACATAATGTGTCTGTGTATTTCACGACGTATGATTAAAATGTTTTTTAGAAGTATCTTTTAGTATATTTCCTACTGATGAATAGCAGACATAGTATGTACTAGCTTTCTGCAGTTAAATCCAATTTGTAGAAGCTTTTTCACGCTATTGTCCATAACCTAAGTTTGTTCATTGTCACACATAACTAGAGCGTGCAGAGTTCATATTTCATGCCTTGGAGTCTGTTCCAAACCTTATATCTGAGAGGAACATCTGTGTTCCTTTATTACTGGAATTTTCCTTGACACACTCTCAGGTGTTTTATTTAGTTTACTTTTCATTAAACTATCTTACCTTGGCACAAAGGGTTTTACACAAGAAGCACCCATCACCAACATATTTATTTTTAGAAACATTTTTATGACTGAAAATGTTTTGGATATCTAAATTATAATTCAAAAATCAGATGTGCAGTGTTCAAAGGTTCCTTTTTAATCTCAAATATTTAGTGACTCACATTCTAAAGGGTTTCGATGTTCCCTTGAATTCCTTTGGTCACTCCTACTGATTCAACTGTCACACATGGATGCCTTTGTAATAAGAGTTACATATCTGCATGTGTAACTTACCATTCAGGTTCAGAGGACTGCCTTGTGAATAGTGTGAGGCCACACCTTAATCTGCCCTGCCTATTTCTTGGCAGCAGTGAAATGCAGTACACAAGTTAAGCTCAGGGAACTTCACATTCCAGGTTTGGAGACCAAAACAATACAGTAAGCATTATCTTAATTAATATACCATAATATTTGTACTATTACTTAAAAGATGGGTTCTGTATTTCAAGATGTTCTCTTGTATTGAATGATTATTTTGATTTTTTCACAGAATCTTACAGAATGGACATGATAACGTAGACAGGGCTTGGATAGAGTTTGTTTGGCATAATAGTAATAGGGATAAGTTACAATACATAATACATACACAATACATACATCTAATTCAGCAGACTCTGCATATGCCTAGTGACAAAGGACTGTATTCACTATATGTGGAATTACTTACAAAATAACACTTTAATCTCATTTGATCTATTCTCTCTTTTATATTCATGGAAAGTTTCTCTTGCATTATATTATGGCATGTCATTCATAAGGGAAATGTGTTGCCTTTAACAAATTGCTAATCTAGTAGTAGCACGTAAGGCTAAAACCGGGCAATATGAAATATACTCATTATATTAATATGACACAATTTAAGGAAACTATGAAATTACCTCAACACAGTAACAGTATGAACTAATCCACACCACTAATATGAACAAGCATTTTAGGTCTGAATGATAGTGAGAATAAGACCTTGTAATATCTTAGGTTTTTCAGTAAATTGTGTTATATTTTAAAATAAAAATCTGAAAAAATGTACCCAGATTAGTTCTTTTACATTTTCAATATAATATCAAAGAGGGTGTTTTAAGAAATCAAGGTGAAAGTGGCTGCTCAAGTCCAATGCTATATGAATTAATAACAGATCATTTAACATTTCAGTAGGAATTTAAACATTTTCAATTAAAATGTGTTAAACTAGATACATGTTCAATTTTTTAATTAAACAAACAGAAGATCTAGTGTAAAAAAAAGTTCAGTTATTATATGTAGATAATTATAAATAAAAGTTACAAATTAAATAAAACGGGTTGATTAATAGTTCTCACAGTGTAAATGAAGGCTTTTAAATGTTATTATTATTTTATTACACCTAAATATTTAGAAGACACCCTTATCCAGAGCAACTTGCAACTGCTAAAGTCTTACAGTCCAAGCAATTGTGGGTTAAGGATCCTGCTCAAGGACCCAACAGTGGAAGCTTAGCAGAGGTGGGATTTGTACCCAAACTGCTAATCCACCACAGTCCCACACTTACATATTATTATTTCTATAATAAAAAGCAACCCTTTTAACTACGTACGCATTAAGAAAAGTATACAATTGTTTAGGAACTTTTTTTAAATCACAGTTAAATTATGTACAACTTGTAATATGTGTTTCACTTAAACTTAGTTTGGTCATTATAGGCTTTGACTGTGAATACCGTACAGACAGAACATAAGCAGTGTCACTGCTGACAAAGCATATGGTTGATCCCTAGCCTAATTTGATCCCTAGGCTAAGTACAACTAAATGATTAAAACCCTCCATAAGCTGTGTAATGAATAGATGAATAGATGTTTCCTTAAGCATTAAAACATGTTTTCCAGAGCTTTCAGGCTGTCTGCCTGGAGTTACGTGTGGCTCATACAATGTTTGTGTGTGTGATGGTTGATATGATTGTGTAATCTGTATCATAAATAGGTACTGGAACACTGCCGCACTTTAGCTGCCAGGGGTATGTTTGTGTAGGGTGTGTCTTTGTGACAATCAAGATAGACAAGTTTTAAGAAGTATGAACCTAAATAATTGTATGTGTGTGTGTGTGTGTGTGTGTGTGTTAATAAAATATAAAATATTCAATTTTATAAAAAGACTTCAACTAGTATAATTAAAGTACAAAGTATAACGACCATGTGTTATGTTTTGATAGACAAAACCACCACAATGTGTTCTAAAATGTAATAAAAATATTAATTTTAGGTTCTAGGGAACCTGTCTAAAACCATGACAACCACAGTCAGGAAATCATTCACTCTCCAGGCTGGTAAGATCTAATACTAGAACTTTTCTGCTTTCTTCTTCTACTTCTCAACATCAACACACATTCTAAAAGAACAACCACTGTACTCAGTGATCCTAATGTTCTTGTACAGTAGAGTAAGACCAACTATTTTAATGTAAATTATATAAAATGTGTTTCATTTTCACAATGACTACAACCTGGTCATTTGCATTTGAGTGAATATAAGTATTTTGTTTACTATGTAACTATAGACAGGAGCAGCAGCAAGGTGATGGAGGACAGCAAAAAGAAGTCGTCCCTGCTTAAGGACAACAGCTGGATCAAGAAGAGTGATACTGATGAAAAAGCAGTGGAGTAAGTTAACATTCAGGAACACCAGCTGACTGCGTAGTGTGCTTTTGCATCGTTATGTCGGAGTTTTAAAAAAGCTCAAATGTTGACCTTATTCTACACAATGTCTTTTGCAGCTATAATTCAAACTTTGGCAGAAGTGTCCTGAGCCGCTTCAAGTCCACTGAAAATCTTATTAGGTAAGTTACATTACAAAACCAACTGGTTTATGAAGTCTTAGAGCTGCTGTCAAATAGAAATATCTAAATCATTTGAATCCATTTTTCATTACAGTCCTAAAGAAGAAGGCACGTCCACCACAGTCACCTCCTCTACCACTTCACTCAAGAAAACCTCAGTCCAGACTCTATCGAAAAAGTAAGGAAAGGTAAAATATAACTATTGAGACACTTGAAAAAAATGGACAATAGTCTTTTTCATATCATATTTTACCTTGCAGATTCAGTGCAAGTCAGGATCAGCTAGACTCAAAAAGGTATTTACTTTCTCTTAATTTTTGTTCACTTTTACATATCAGTTAAAATTCAGTTACATTTCAAATTCTCTTTCTTCAAATTTTTGCCAAAATGCCAACTTACATGGAAGGGTTGATCTTTAACCAGTAATTCACTGGTAATTCTTTAGAATGTTAAAAATGCTCCCCGGCAAGGATCTGGCCATCAAAATAAACATTCACGACATTGAAAGACAGCTTCCCCACCCATGTTTCTGAAGAGTTACAGTAGTAGAACAGTCAAATCAAGGTAAAACACACCCTGGTAGGACACACCTAGGTGCAAGTCACATTCCTTTTTGCCTAATGGTATGTCAAACAGTTAAATTTCTCTTTCAGCACTACTGCTACAACTATCAAAAATGACACAAAGATGGCTGTAAGCACTAGAAGGTAGAACATGAAGTTAAAAGGTTCTCCATTGTCTTCTTTAAGTACTAATGCATTTGCACAAACGTCATCTCTTGGAATATCTTCCCACATTTCCATAGAATGTCTGATGTGAAGTCACCAACCAAATCTGAAATCTTCACTGGAAAGGTCTTTTCAGATGTAAAATCAACCACTATTAGGTAAACGTTATTGATGTATTTATTATAAGCTAATGCTCTCTGTTTGATCTATTATCCCATTTGTCTGAGCATTTGATTAGGTTGTCTTTTTCTGTGCATTTTTTCTTATTCTGTGCATAGTTCAATGATTTAGCACACCTTTAAGAGTGACAATGCTTAATTTTAGCCTTCTGCATAGCCTGACTGAAGAAGTAGGTGAAGTTGCATAACAGGAGACATTCAGTGGCATATCTGTGTCTCTCCCCATAAGTGATTGAACCTTATGCAGCCACTTATCAACTCAGTGTGTGTTCAAAAAAGCTCAAGAGGGGTATTCATTAATAAAAATATGATTTTATCTTTTTAAAGTAAAACTCAGGTTTCAAGGACCACAGAAACAGCTACCAAAAGGTATGATTTAAAGTCAGGATCAGACTTATTCTCTCACAGAAAGATTTATAATAAAAGATACATTTATAATACCTTATAATATCTCTTTCTGAAATGGCAAGTGTTTCCAAGTCACAGGCTGTCACTGTATCTGCTACCAAGAACACCATAACACAGTGAGTGAAACGTCCATGACTGAAGTGTTTTTAGTGTTATTTTGTTTTAGTTTCTAATGAATATGGATATATTCTATGTTTAGAAATGAGTGAGTGTTAAATCCATCTTCTGTAGTCTTATTCTTATGTCCTGAACTTTCGTATCATGTTTAGAGATGATGTCAAGGCCGTGAAATCAGTGACATCAGCTGTTTCCAAAGAGACCATAGTTAAGTGAGTGTTAAATCCACATGTAGTGATATTCATGTTGTTTTACTTTCTTAAGAAATGCACAGAACTGTTTTTTCATGTTTAGAGATGATGTCAAAGCCATCAAATCAGTGGCATCAGCTGTTTCCAAAGAGACCATAGTTAAGTGAGTGTTACATCCACATGTAGTGTTATTCATGTTCTTTAACTGTCTTTAGAAATGCACACAACTCTCTTTTCATGTTTAGAGATGATGTCAAAGCCGTCAAATCAGTGACATCAGCTGTTTCCAAGGAGACCGTAGTGAAGTGAGTGTTAAATCCACATGTAGTGATATTCATGTTGTTTTACTTTCTTAAGAAATGCACAGAACTGTTTTATTCATGTTTAGAGATGATGTCAAAGCCATCAAATCAGTGGCATCAGCTGTTTCCAAAGAGACCATAGTTAAGTGAGTGTTAAATCCACATGTAGTGTTATTCATGTTCTTTAACTGTCTTTAGAAATGCACACAACTCTCTTTTCATGTTTAGAGATGATGTCAAAGCCGTCAAATCAGTGACATCAGCTACTTCCAAGGAGACCATAGTTAAGTGAGTGTTACATCCATGTGTGTGTAGTCTTATGTCATTTTGCTTTCTTATAAAATGCCAGTACCCTCTTTTCCTGTTTAGAGATGACACCAGAGCCGTCAAATCAGTTACATTGCCAACCTCAACCATCAAAACCATCTCAAGGTTCAGAATATATGTACTAGACCAAGTTTAAACTGACTGAGCCATGTTATTACCACAGCTTTCTTACCACTCTGTAATCTCATAAACAGCCCCACAACAATTCAGGCTCCAGAATCCAAGACCACATCATATTCTGTCAGCTACAAAACCAGGTGTGAAATATGTCAAAAATTACAAAGTTTTTTACACAATACCTTATATGCCAGTTACATTTAACATAAAGCACCAACATAGTTACTGACACAGAGTTAACCATTTTCTCTAGTGTTGAGGAACAGCTGGTCGACACCCTTACACCTACATCCATCAAGACCATTCAATCAACACCTGAGAGCAGGTATGGCATTTAGGGCAGGGTGTTCGAACGTCATTCAACTCTCTAAATTCTTTCCTTCACATGTGCACTTTCCAAACCAAACCGTATAATATTGTATTTTCTCACAGCAATGAAAAAAGCAGTGAAACCAGTTCTGCGACCTACACTAGAAAGCCCTACAAAGAAATCAGGTATGCATTCTCATTTATACTTTAACGTTCAGAGATTTGAAAGCTTTACAGTTGTGGCAACCTTCAGGCATTTACAATGTCATTCTATAATTTTTACAGAAATGAAGATTACCCTTCTGGTATGCGGGTCACCGAAACCATCGTGTCATCAAAGCCTGAGAGGTAGGTTTCATTTTAGTGAGGCTAAACGCTAATGATAACACAGGTTATTTTATGTAATACATAGATTTTTGTGTTTTAATGCAGTGATGTTTGGAGCTCCACCAAAACGTACTCTACAACAAGTTACACAGACAGCAGGTACACAAAGAGCATGAGAGCATTTAATAACTTCCACTGAGCACTAAACACAATTCAGTAATACAATTTTAATTGTAGCACGGGTGGAAAGAGTAAGCTGCTGGAAACTACAGTTAATGAGGGCCTGGGTTCAAATCCCAGGTGGGGCATGCAATTTAAGCTGACCATAAACCAGGGTAAAATAGGAGGCTTTGCCATTTTAACCAGTGTATATTTTCTCTGCAGGACTGACGATCTAATCGATAATTACTCATCAAGAAGTCTTCAGACTGTTTACACATCAGTTGACAGGTAGAAGTGACCTATACTTCACATGTATTTACTGTTGTTTATGACAACATACATGAAATCCTCATCTCTTTATTGTAGGAAAATCACTGACAAGGATCTTTGTACTTTCTGTCACAAACCCATGATCTCTGACACCAAGATGATTATAGAGGATATGAATATAATTTGCCATGCCAGTTGCTTCAAGGTAAATAATTTATTTTCTATTTCTATTTTCTATATATTTTTCATTACAAATTTCACAAGTTTTCATTACAAATCATTAACAATTTGAGTGAAAAGTTTAAAAATCTTTAGAAATGTAGAATTTATTTGTATTTGGCATGTTCTCCATTTAGCTGTAATGACATTGTGCACTTGAGCTGGCATGGACTCTACATGTTTGTGCAACATCTGATGATCCCTGTTTCTTAGCATGGTTTCGCAACATTTCAAAAAGCATATTGTGAGGTTACTGAATGCTTGGTATTTTCTGCCTTTAATTGACAGCATAAATGCTCACTGGGGTTTAATGTATATATTACATGTATATAAAGAGAGAGAGACAGAGAGAGAGAGAGAGAGAGCGAGAGAGAGAGAGAGAGAGAGAGAGAGAGAGAGAGAGATACAGACGCAAACACAACGACAATTCAGCGAAAACATGTACGAACAACATATGAATACGAAATTACGATTATCTTGTTACAACAGCACATGTTAAGCTTGTGGGTGTGGGAGAAATGTTCAGGAGTGAAAACCTGTGTGACTTTAATAAGGCATAAATCAAAATTATGTCGGGGCTTGTGTGTTCTTTCGGTCATGAGTGGTGATTACCTAATCACAGTGGTCCGAGAAGGGACAAACCACGACCAGCGATAGTGTGTTACTGCAAAAAGGCAAGAGCAACAAATGCTATATTGTCTGGTCCAAATGGGTAGAAAAGCTACTGTGGTACAAGTCCTAGAAATGTTTAACGCTGGTTATGGGTGGAATTTGTCACAACATACAGTGAAGCGCCATCTGCTGAATTTAGGGCTGCCTAGTCATAGATTGGTCATGCTTACCATGCAAACTCCTGCACTCCATAGAATGTGCCTATAATGGGTTCATGAGTGTCAGAAATGAGGGGCTAATTTGGAGGCCAAATCAATACCTTTGCCTCTTTCTCAGGTTCCTAAAACCGTTCCTGAGCAGTTTTTGTAGTGAGGCAGGATGCATTATCTTACTGAAAGACCCATTGCCATTAGGGAATACTGTTGCCATGAAGGGATGTACTAGGTGTGCAAATATGTGTAGGTAGGAGGAAAGTCAAAGTAGCATCTATTTGAATCCCAGGACCCAATGTTTCCCAGCAGTACATTGCTCAGAGCATCACACTTTCATTCACTTCAGTTTGACACATTGCTTCACCGACGTGACTTCATGCCCTCACTCACTATGGCTGATATACTACTGAGATGGATAAACGAACAAGTCATTTTGTCGAGCAGCTTCAAAAAGGATATACTTTTCTGAGAAGACATACGCTGGGAGGGGTTTGCCAGACAATTGGAGCTAAATTTAATTTCACACGGAAGTCGCAATGATATTAATAAACATATTCAAACGAAAACGCACAAAGAAGCCAAAAGAAAAGTGAGTCAGCAGTGTGTATATATTGTATGCTGTGCTATGTATCTGTGTGGATGCAGCAAGTTACTGTCTCTGTGCTTGTGTGTTGAGTGAGTGGGCTAAGTAGCTTGTGCCGCTACTCAGTGCTCATATTCAAGTATTGACAGGTAAAAAGCCATTATTAGGGGCTGGTAATGTGGCATTGCTGTGTTGGGTGTTTAATGAAGAATGGCAAGTGGAAAGTTTCCTCATCCACGTCATCACTACAACACTGTACACACAGCGTCCCTGATTTCATTCTATCTCTATCTCTTCATGTCTATCTCTACAGTGTTCCAGTGTGAATGAGTATGTTTTTGTGCATGTGCCCTGCGGTTTCTGGCGCCATGCGCTGCTGGTTAGACCCAGGCCCCCCATGACCTTGAACTGGATTAAGTGTGTATGGATAGTTAATGAGTGGATGGGTTATTATACTTAGGAGAAATTGGGCTGTACCCTTTAGACTTTCCTGTCCCCTCAGTTTAGTCCTTTTTACCATTACTGTTCTAGTCCTTAACTGCTTTATGCTGGTCAGTGTCAATAGATAGATGCACCATTAAAACAAACATGTTGGAAAGCTGAAACAGTGTTATTTAAAATGAAGGACCTTTCATTAAGGATAAACCATAAATTAAATGCATATAGTTTCAGTTATATAATTTATAGCAAGCAGCAAGCCAGCATGGTGGTAGAGCAGGTAGAGATGGTGCCGCATCGCTCCAGGGATCTGGGAAGGCAACTACCAATTACCCTTAAGTGTATTGTGTATTGCTTTTCCAGAATAGTCCACCAGCCCTGAATGAACTTTACATTAATATAAAGGGTTACTGTAATTAATACATGAAATTACAAATATTTAATTGTACAATTTCTTTCTATAAATTATCAATAGTTTCCAGGCAGCTGTAATGGCAGTAGTTTACTGTAGATTCAAAGCAAGTATTTATAAGCTTATATAGATTAGGGTTACTCTTGTGTGTTCATGTCTCTTGTGACACTTGGCGCATGCAATATTTTACAATAGTTGAGATTTACATGGCATATACAGTACACTAACACTGTAGGTCTTTGCTTTCCAGTGTGATGTGTGTCAGAATTCTCTGGGACATCTAAAGGCAGGGGACAGCATGTGGATGTATCGTCAAACTGTGCACTGCGAGTCTTGCTTTGCCGTCACCAGGAGTAAGTCATTAAAAAAAAGCTGAAATACTGTCATTTTCACCCTTACGATGAAATGTTCAATAGATTATCTAAAACAAAACAATGCTTGTCTTGCAGATAAATGGCATCGCTAAGACGAATCCTGTTTCAAATCAGTGAAGCTGACAGAAATGATGGAACATTGTGTGATTTTAAATACTTTAGTGTGGAGAATATTATCAGAGTTGTGTATTTAGTGGGTTTATTACTCTACTAGGGGTATTATAGGTAAGAGTAGTTATTTGAGATACCATAAAGCCAGTTTGGGTGGTGGATCTGTTGACAGCTTTATTTAAATGATCTTTCGTACATAATATTTTTGTAATATCTGATTTGCTAACTGAAGTGAGTGAATTAGTGAGGTGAAGTAAATTACTGAAAGAGTATTTAGTGAATGAAAACTTCAGGCCTGCTGTAACCCACAGTACTTTCATTTATTTCATCAGGCCATTTCTTTGTGCTTGTTTTCATGTGTGCAGTGCAATAAATTGAACACTCTGTGTCAGTCATTTGTGTTCATTAGTTGTTCTCTTTTGAAGCATTCCAGATATCTTCTTGAATGCATTTTACTGTTCATGAATCTCCCTCAAACGTTTACCTGAGGGTAATCAAGCAAGCACCATTTTTTAAAACCTGTCTCTCAGGAACTGTATGATTAAGTGAGTCTAACTTCACTTATTATATACGGGGCACAGTTCTAAGCAGTATGAAAAAGTCTACTCATTTGGCTTTGTAGTGTTTTTAAAATGAAAATATATACATTTTTTGTCAAATACCAGCAAGCAAAAATGCAGTTTATGAATGTTAATTTGACAGAACTATCATCAGTATTATTTAGGAAAAAATAAGTCCCTGCTTGGTTATAAGAAAGTGCTCTATCAAAGCTGAAGCATGAAATCAAGTAACTGAAATACTGGATTTAATGTAACTTAGTTTAAAATTTGTAATGCAACTGAGTTTAAATTTGATATCTGATTTAATGAAAGGATTTGACAGTGTGACTGATGCAGTATTAATAATGCTCCAGGTCAATAAAACACATGAATAGCGCTGCAAAACGTTCTATGTTGGTTTCATCTGACCACATGATATCCTCCCAGTCCTCTTCTGGATCATCCATATGCTCTCTGGCAAACTTCAGATGGGCCTGGACATGTACTGACTTAAGCAGGGGGACACGCTTGACACTGCAGGATCTGCGTCCCTCTTGGCGTAGTGTGTTACTGATGGTAGCCTTTGTTACTTTGGTCCCAGTTCTAGGCAGGTCATTCATCAGGTCCCTACGTGTAGTTCTGAGATTTTTGCTCACCGTTCTCATGAGCATTTTGACCCCACGGTATGAGATCTTATGTGGAGCCCCAGATCAAGGGAGATTATCAATGGTCTTGTATGTCTTACAGTTGCTCCCACAGTTGATTTATTCACACCAACCTGCTTGCCTATTGTAGATTCACTCTTCCCAGCCTTCTGCAGGTCTACAATTTTCTTCCTGGTGTCCTTCAACAGCTCTTTGGTCTTGGCCATGGTTGAGTTTGGAGTCTGACTGTTTGAGGCTGTGGACCGGTGTCTTTTATACAGATATCGAGGTCAAACAAGTGCCATTAATACAGGTAACGAGTGGAGGACAGAAGAAGTTACAGGTCTGTGAGAGACAGAAATCTTGCTTGTTTGTGGGTGACCAAATACTTATTTTCCACCATGATGTACAATTAAATTCTTAAAAAATCCTACAATGTGATTTCCTGGACTTTTTTCTCATTTTGTCTCTCATAGTTGAAGTGTACCTATGATGAAAATTACAGACCTCTCTCATTTTTCTGAGTAGGAGAACTTGTACAATCTGTGGCTGACTAAATACTTTTTTGCCCCACTGTAGAAAACCATGGTGATTACCTTTGGTTTTAATTAAGTTGTATGTATTCATGGGTAGCATTTGAGGCACCCTAGAAATGTATAACGTTGGAAAAAAAAACACCCATGGGTATCAGTGTGGCTAAATAAGCTAAGCTAGGCCCCAATGTAGACAGCAAAGTCCAGAAATGAACTACAATTAACTTTGAAATTAACAGGAATTCTGACTATGAGTCAGGCTCTTAATAATGCTGGCTGAATGGGAGAAAGTCCTTGCAGTTATTTGTTTTGTACGTGACATTCAGGTATCTGGTGTCCACAAACGTTTACACATGGATAAAACTTCACCGATATTTAGGTCATTTTACGACTGAATAAAATAGCTACAAATCTTAAAGGGTACTTCAGATGCTTAGCAGATTGGTATGTGTGTGTGTGTGTGTGTGTGTGTGTGTGTGTGTGTGTGTGTGTGTCCGTCCCCCGCCCGCCCGTGCGTGTGTGCTGATGCAGCACGTTGTGTTTTCAACTGAGAGGGTGAGGAGGAGAAAGGAAAGCACATCAGCACCTGAAAGAAGCAGCATGTCGGCCAGCAGACGGATCCCGTCCAGTCACTGCTATCTGGGCTACTGACTAACATCACTGCCTTCTTTTTTACCTTCGTTTTTCCCCGTTTCTTTGTCTTTTTCCATGGAAGCGGCCGTGATGAATAAGCCGCAGGCGATGGCGGACGTTAACGGGAACAGCACGGTTGTGGACGCTGAGCTGGAGGTGAAAAAACTCCAGGAGCTGGTGCGCAAACTGGAGCTCCAGAACGAACAGCTCAGAACCAGAACCACCAGCAACTACATCCCCAATGGATATATCTTTCAGCCACATGGCTGCTCTACAAGCCTAGCGAGTGGCCACTTTTATTCAGGGAATGGCTGCATTTCCTCTCAGACAGCGCATTTCGAACCTCACAATACAGATGAACAGTACGCGTGTTTTCATGCTCACGCGCAGTCGGAGAGCGAGGATGAAGAAACCTTGCTGGACCAGCTGCAGATCTTAGATCTTACGTCTGTTCTTAAAATCCACCCTGAGTCTGAAGACCACTGGTACTGTAGAGCTGCTCTATTTTTACTGACCTGCTTTTAAACGTTAAACATCCACGTTCTGCATTGAATGCCTTTAAATGTATTTAAATTAATAGGTTTGGTCATCATTTCCATTTCAGTTAACTCCACAACATATGCGTAGATACACAGAAATTAGTCTACATATTATTGGTTTGAAAATTATATGGACCTTACCTTTATCATAAGCAGCAGTCATACAGGCAAGTGGCTGTAGCTGGAGTATTGTTTTGGATATCTTCTTTTGTTAGTTCTGTACTTCCAAAACGATCCTGTATATTGTTGTGAATTAGAATACTAAATTAGTACACTTCATAGAAAGCTCCTTGGTAAAGCTTTCTCAGGGACATCTGTATTTAGCCTGTATTAGTGCATACCGTCTATTGTGTTTTGATATCTCAGACCCATTTGCAGCACCTGCTCTCATTGGCATCTCATGATTGCGATGCATCATTCATACTTTGACCATGCATTTTGTGTTTATGTAAAATGATCTACCTTAGACACATAATTAGATAGTCTTAGATGTTTCTTCCAACAGAACCAAGGCACAGTGATCAGACTGAGATTTGTCATCCCACACAACAAAAGCACTTTTTATGCTATACTTAAATGGCGCAATATTTTGTTTCTGTCAGGCATGGTTTTTAAGTGACAGGGAAATTTAATTTTAATATAAGTGAATATTACTTATTCATAAATAAAGCTGTTACTACACTTAAAATATGTGCAAACTCTTTTCTTGGTGACCATTCAGGTTCTGGTACAGGTAATTCCTGACTGTGAGGTACTAACTTCAAATTATGATATTTAACATTATATTGGATTTTTATGTTGTGCCATTTGTATTTGTCAGGCAGTGAAAAAGACACTGCACCAAAGATGCTTACACATTTTGGACTTCAACTAACAGGGAACTGTTACCTGAGAGTGGGAACTGATTGCATGTCCCAACATGTAATGTAATGTTTCTGCAGGCCCCTGGGGACTCATTTGTCTAGGCTTGTGCTTTCAAAATGAATGAAAATAGTTGTGTATGTGCATGAACTTCTGCTTCAAATACTGCAGATCAAAGGCACATATGAACTATGAGTAATGATATGTGAGTATACTGGAGCAAAATGGGTGATCAATAATTCTGAAAATATATTTGGTGTCCAAAAAAAAATTATAATTTTTTTTTTTTGCATGGAACATGGATAGTGTTGAAAAATTGATCAGGACATCAGTAGTTTCAGGGTCAGTCTGCATGACACATTCAGTGGTGCTTGAAACTCTTTGTGAACCCTTTAGAATTTTCTATATTGCTGCGTAAATATGACCTAAAACATCATCAGATTTTCACACAAGTCCTAAAAGTAGATAAAGAGAACCCAGTTAAACATATGAGACAAAAATATTTTACTTGGTCATTTATTTACTGATCCAATATTACATATTAGTGAGTGGGAAAAGTATGTGAACCTTTGCTTTCAATATCTGGTGTGACCCCCCTGTGCAACAATAACTGCAACGAAACGTTTCCTGTAACTGTTGATCAGTTCTGCACACCGGCTTGGAGGAATTTTAGCCCATTCCTCTGTACAGAACAGCTTCAGCTCTGGGATGTTGGTGGGTTTCCTCACATTAACTGCTCTCTTCTGGTCCTTCCACAACATTTGGATTGGATTAAGGTCAGGACTTTATTCTTCTTTAACCATTCTTTGGTAGAACGACTTGTGTGCTTAGGGTCATTGTCTTGCTGCATGACCCACCTTCTCTTAAGATTCAGTTCTTGGACAGATGTCCTGACATTTTGCTTTAGAATTTTCTGATATAATTCAGAATTCATTGTTCCATCAATGATTACAAGCCATCCTGGCCCAGATGCAGCATAACAGGCCCAAACCATGATACTACCACCACCATGTTTCACAGATGGGATAAGGTTCTTATGCTGGAATGCAGTGTTGTTCTTTCTCAAACCATAGCGCTTTTTTTTAAACCAGAAAGTTCTATTTTGGTCTCATCCGTCCACAAAACATTCTTCCAGTAGCCTTCTGGCTTGTCCACATGATCTTTAGCAAACTGTAGACGAACAGTATTGTTCTTTTTGAAGAGCAGTGGCTTTCTCCTTGCAACCCTGCCATGCACACCATTGTTGTTCAGTGTTCTTCTGAAGGTGGACTCATGAACATTAACATTAGCCAATGTGAGAGAGGCCTTCAGTTGCTTAGACGTTAATCCTAGAGGTTCACATACTTTTGCCACTCAAGAATATGTAATATTGGATCATTTTCCTTAATGAATAAATGACCAAGTATAATATTTTTGTCTCATTTGTTTAATTTGATTGTCTTTATCTACTTTTAGGACTTGTGTGAAAATCTGATGATGTTTTAGGTCATATTTATGCAGGAATATAGAAAATTCTAAAGGGTTCACAAACTTTCAAGCTCCACTGTAAGTGAATGGAAGACAATACTATAACAGCTATAACCAGACAGTTTTTGATGTATTCCAGTCCCTCAGTATTCACCTGCACTCATATATAATAACTACATGTTTCGAAAAGTAAGTTCAAATACACTCATAGGGTAACTTGCAAACATTTTAAAAATGTTATCATAGAAAGATTCAAACACAACAAGTGTCCCACTGTTCCCTTCTTTCTTATTTTTACCTGCTAAACTGTTCTTATTTTACTGATCTCTTTGTCACAGGCTTGAACTTGTGCCTTATTTCTATCTCCAGGTTGTATGTGCCTCCAAAAGCAAAGCTGTTTCCTAAGTCATCCCTCAGCCCTCTGCAGTGGTGTAGACATGTGCTTGATAACCCTGGGCCAGAGGTGGAGTTAGCAAAGCGTTCCTTATGCTACCGGCTAGATCAGGGTATGGAAACTCAGCTTTCTCTTGTTTTAACATGACATATGTAAAGGAATGGTTCAGTAACTGTGGTCTAAAACTGTAGTCTGTAAGTCAGCCCAGATTTGTTTATTTTTGTGGTGGTACTACAAGTCTAATGTTAATAATGCAAGGAAAGGTTATATCCTCCAGTCTAGCTTGTGAACACTATGTCTACATATTTAAATCTTGCTTCAAAAACACTTCCTGACACTGTATGTACAGTGGTGCATGAAAATTTGTGTAATATGACCTAAAACGTCAAGTCCTAAAGGTAGATAAAGAGACCCAAAATAAACAAATGAGACAAAAATATTATATTTGGTCTTTTACTTTTGGGGGAAAACGATTCAGTATTACATATGTGACCTTTCAGTATGTGAACTTTTGCTTTCAGTTTCTAGTGTGACCCATGTGTTTAGAAATAACTGCAGTTTTCCAGGAACTGTTGATGAGTCCTGCATGTTGGCCTCAATCAATTTTAACCCATTCTTCCACGCAGAACAGCTTCAACTTTGGGATATTGGTGGGTTTCCTCACACAAACTGCTCTTTTCAGGCCCATCCACAGGATTTTTACTGCATTAAGTTCAGGACTTTGGTTTTCCTTTAACCATTATTTTATTAGAATGTCTGGTTGTTGTCTTGCGGTATGACCCACTGCCTCTTGAGATTCAGTTAATGAGCAGATATCCTGATTTTATTTCAAAATGTACAGGTGTAATTCACAATTCATAGTTTTATCAATGATGGCAAGCCATCTTGGCCCAGATGTAGCAGAACAGACCCAAACCTTGATACTACCACACATATTACACAGATGGTATAAGGTTGTTATGCTGGAATGCAGTGTTTTCCTTTCTCCAGATAATAAATTTAAATTTCCCTTGTGGGATAATAAATTGCTATCTATCTTAATACTTGTCATTTAAACCAAAAAGGGCTATTTTGGTCTCATCATCCACAGTTTGTTTCCAATAACCTTCTATCATGCTTTCTGGAGAGCAGTGGCTTTCTCCTTGCAACCCTGCCATACACACCATTGTTGTTCAGTTTCCTCCTGATGGTCGACTTTTGAACAGTGTGAGAGAGACCTTTATTTGTTCAGACATTACTTCCTTGGTGACCTCGTGAACTATTGCTCACCTTGCTTTTGGAGTGATCTTTGTTGGTCGATCACTCCTGGGGAGGGTAACAGTGGACTTAAATTTCCTCCATTTGTACACAGTCTGTCTGTCTGACACAGTGTAGTCCATATCCTTTAGAGATGGTTTAGTTATCTTTTACTACCTGATGAGCATCAACAGAAATCTCCATTGTCCATACTGTGATACACTTTCACAATTCATGTTGTGAAAGTCAGATTATGATAGATCCAAGTTCTGAACACACCTGGCTGTAATTTCACCTTCAAATTAACTGCTAATCCTAGAAATTTATATACTTTGGTCACTCATAGATATGTAATTTTAGATAATTTTCCTCAATAAATAAATGACCAAGCATAATAATATAATAATATTTGTCTCATTTGTTTAATTGGGTTCACTTTTTCTACTTTTGACTTTTGGTACTGTTGTAGCCTAGCTAATAAAATATAGTTTGATGCTTTCCTTACTGGTTAGTTATTACAAACACTTTGATTGTATATTATGTCTTGGCTAAATACTAAGTTAATTATTGCATTTTTATATTATAATAATCTTATAATAAGAAGAAGAATGGATAATTAATGTTCATGGTAAGAGTTAAGTGATAATATTTATATTTGCACTTATAGAAGATTTTACTTGAATGAATTATCAATCTACCAACTTTTTCCAAAGACATTTACCAAAAAATATACATTTATTGGTAAAGATACTGATGTATATCAAATAGCAGTCATCCATTAATTAGGCTATTGTGTAATCTATGTGCTATATGTCATTATCGTGAATTGTAATTTGATGTGTTTGTTGCCTTGGATTAGAATTTTCTAGAGTGTTAGTAGATGAAATCACAGCGATCATTTTTTCTCAGTTTAACGTTTCACAAAAGAGCGGCCTAGAGTGAGAATATGCAAATGGTATTAAGCTTGGATTATGCCATCAAGTAAGTGCTATGGTGGAGACTTGTGAAGAAAATGGCCTGTGATTATGTTGTAGAGAACCATCTGGTTTGTGTGCCAGCACAAAGACTAAAATATCAGAGAATACAGAGCATGTTTTTATTATAATGGGCCTTTATAAGAGTAAGGCACGGTGTGAGGCCTTTTGAACACTGCAGTCTGCTCCAGTATTATTGGTAATCTTAGTAAAGAAGGTTTAAAAAAGTTAATTAATTAGATTGATATCACCCCAAAAATGATCAAATTAATCGAATCTGTATTTGAAGTACATTTATTTAAAGAATTGAAAAACCTAAATCCATATCTGGCACCCGCAGAACTTCTCATTACCAAAACGCGAGTAAGTGTCACCTCACAGCTCCAGAGACCCTGGTTTGATTTGCATATTATCCTTGTGCCTGCCTGGGTTTCTGGCAGGTACTCTGATTTCCTCCCAAAGTTCAAAGACATATGTTTGATATGTCTCTGTGCTCCCTGTTAGGCCCCGGTCCCACCCTTTGTGACCCTGAATTGGACTAAGTGGGTATGGAAAGTGAGTGAGTCAGTATATTTAATGTTTTTTTTAGGAACAAATGGTAAATTTAACAACATAAGTGGTCAAGTCGCCTTTTTCACTGGGGTAAGAATATATGGTGACAGAAAGATGATTAAGTGTCTACAAAAAAGTAGGCACACAACTGAAAATACTCATATCCAATGTTTAGGCGGTAAAGAACTTGCCTGAAAGAGGCCACAGGTATGTTTTGCCACCATGCACAGTGAGAAGAATGGACTCCAAATCTGCATTGAAATGGAACAATTAGACTACAGAAACAAAGTTTTGGCACGACCAAATGTTCTGTGGCCTTAAATGCCTTGAAAACCTACCCAGGGCATGTTTATGTCAGCACACTTTGTTTTCCGGGATAGGCTCTGCACCCCCTTGCCAGATCCAGACCAGAAAAAAGCGTGTTTAAAATATGAATTAAAAACAAAACATACAATAAAATGTTTTCTGCAATGAAAGCTGAATTTTTTTCATGTTTTCAGTGTAATGATAAGATAATTACCCATAAATTAGATATTTTTCATAACCATTTTATGTTTCTTTGAATCATTTTATGTTTCCAATGATACTGGAGCTGATTGTACAGCTATGTATGAGTCTATTCCAGCACCTGCATGAGAATACGTGCTTGTGTAACACGTCATGGTTAATCCTGATCATTAAGAATTATATTGAATAGTAATCTTTATAAATATTCACATAGTGCTTCGTATTAAATCCTCTGAAACAGTGAAACTCTGTTCTCGTGGTAATCCCTATTAAAGTTTATATATTGCTTTGATCATGAAACAAGTTCAAGTGTAGGTGTAAAGTGTTTTTCTTTCTTCAGTCTTGAAATATCTGATGCTGTTTTGCAACCACGGTGGAGAGGCTGGTTACCATGGAAACTATGACTATATTAACCCTTTCTGCTAAACTGCAGGGAGAAGGCAGTGCAATGGCTTCCTGTTTAGAAAAGCTATTACAATGGCATTTTTTCATTAATAGATTTTTTTCTGGATCAGCACATACATAAATATTATGATGTGTTTACAGAGAAGCATTCCACTTAGCTTTAAGCTCTTGTTGCTGTTGAAAGGCCAGATTGAACACGGTTGGCTCTGGGCTGCAAAGTCATAAATACAGCTTTGTTCGCCAGTCTCTGAAAAACCTTTGTTCTAGCGGTCGCTGTGAATGCCTGTTTTCATGTAGTGTGTGGAAGGGCTAATTGTCTAATGTCGAGCTAAATCACAAGGCACTGTTTGCTTGCCAGTAATTCAAAAATAGCTGACTTGTCTTTGGAAAATGATTTGCGTTGCATGGCTAATTAAGATTGTGTAATTACCCCTAAATGGTTGCATTTGGTGCACCCTTTTAACCCTAAAAACAGCAGTCATAATCACAGAAGCTTTCTAACATCTTTATTTCTTGCCTCACCAACACTATTAAATACTGTCAGAACGTTTTTAGAGTTTAATATTTCTTAATGCATGATTGACTATATACATGTGAAAATACCCCTAATATCCCTTTCATTCTTTCCTTAGCCAAAAGATGGAGAGGAGTCCTGTCTGGCAGTGCATCATCCTTATTAGCTTACAGACCTATAGATGGACTCTCTTCTTTATGCCCATCTATTAAATCTTTTACTAAACCTGCACTAACTGAACAAAAAGGTAAACTGCTTTACTAAAAGACAATCATCATTTGTAGAATGCTTTTACATTCACTTTGCTAATATAATATTGCTATAACTTACAGGTATGCACCGTTTAACATTCGCATTATGTTCTGTGAAACAGGGCGTTGACCGAAATGGACATTGACCAGACATTACCAAACTCACATTATAGTTTAGACACTTTTCACATAGTATTTTATTTTAAACAATAATATTAATTAAAACATCATATGAAAACATATAGTATAGTACAGCAGCACGCACACAAGTCTAACAGGCTCCGGATGACCCAGACAGACCACCAGTAAAGAGAGGTGGCACACAGGTGGCACCTTCACTACATACCCCTGTCCGGTCCATTTCCAAGCAGAGAAGGAAATTTGTTGTCACGCACCCATTACGTGTCCTGCCATTGACAGCTAGCCACCATCGCCTTCGTCTGCAGTGGTGTTGTGAACGAGAAACCTGGACTGCTACGGACTGGAACTGTATCGTCTTTAACGACTAGTCCAGGTTTGTTTGGGATCTGCCGATGTTCGGGTTTGAGTATGGAGGCCCCGTGGTGAGCGCTTCAATCCTGCCTTTGCTGTGGAGTGACACACTGCCCCAACTGCTGGTTTGACGATCTGGGAAGAAATCACATACAACAGTCAGTCACCCCTAGTAGTGATACGAGGGACACTAACAACTCAGCAATATGTGCAAGACATCTTGCTTACATGTCTTGCCTCTCATTGTAGGATAATACTTGCCCAAACAGCAAGGGTTTCCCAAGAAAGTCTCCACCAGACTGCAACACTTCCTTGGCCTGTCTGGTCGCCAGATTTATAGCCAATCAAGCATTTATGGGATGAGCTGGGATGCCAACTTCAGCAACCTTCAAGCATGCAGGATTTCCAGGCCCAGCTGCAATCTGGGCAGATGTGCCTCAGGATATCATACGGAACCTGTAAGTCTAGATGTCCAACCTTAACTAATTTTGTATCCAGGCTAGAGGCAGCCCAACAGGGTACTAGAACCTTCTTTCAACTGTTCAGTTTTCCTCAATAATCTTATCCTTTCACTCTAATATTGTAATCATGTACATATATCATAGTTACATTCATAAATATAAAGTTTATTTCAATCCCAACAACCCCTTCTTGCTAGTTACTTTTTTCGTCAATTTTTCCTATTATAATTCTTAAGACCTCAGCCATTAAACCGAATGGGTGTTGATCGATGGATGTTAAACGGTGCATACCTGTATGTATTATACAGCACTGCATGCTATTTTTGCATGAAAACATGTCATTTACACGAATAGCTTAGTGCATTTGTATGGTTATTGATTTTTGGTCTGCAAAGAAAGGAAATCAGATATATTCGAATGCAACTCAGCAGACTTGGTGAGATATAAGATGCCTTTGACTGTTGCTGGTGACTTTCTTATGTCTTGATAGAATGTGTGACCATACACAAGTAAGACGTCTGGTCATTCAAAGTCAAATACATTACAGTGAGACATTTCTCATGTCTCTGTTGATCTAGCGGCACCCTCTCCATCTAGCCACTGCTCGCTCCAGCCACCTCTCATTGGGAGCAGTTGTGGTGGCCTGGCTGAGAGATCACCCTCATTCCTCTATCAAACGGCTACTCACAGTAAGCCTGACCATACTCATCCATCTTTCATCCTAATGGGAAGCTAATGTGAAGTTATCATTCAAACTGTATAACCTTATGCTGTATTTCTGAGTAACAGAAGATATAAATACACAATGTTAGTTCATCATGTATTAGTAACGATTCAGTAAATGCCTTATTTGTGCCAGCTTTACTTCCAGACTTAACTCTGCCTTACCTCTTGTAGATTACAGTCGCCCACATGCTGCTGTCAGTCCACAGTCTTCCATGAGTAATGAGTTCAGCATCCCAGAGCTGAACCATAACTCTGTCTCCATGGACTACAAACTTCAAGACATGACTGATGTCCAGGTCATGGCACGGCTGCAGGAGGAGAGTATGTTCATTTTAACATCAGCTTCATTGTATTAGTATATACAGTTCTAGACTATAGGAGACAAGAGAAAAAATCATAGGAGGCTTCAATGTTTCTACTGTAACTCACCAAAATCATGTATAACATAGGCTTAATTATAGCTACAGTGGTGCCTGAAAGTTGGTGAACCCTGTAGAATTTTCTGTATTACTGCATAAATGTGTAAGTGACCTAAAACTTTATCACATTTTAATTTAGATAATGCAATCTTAATTAAATAAATTAGATGAAATATTATACTTGGTCAAGTATTTACTGAGGAAAATGATCCAGTATCTGTGATGGACAATAGTATGTGAACCTCTAGGATTAGCAGTTATTTTGAAGGTAAAATCAGACTGATGTCCAGGTCATGGCACGGTTACAAGAGGAGAATATGTTCATTATAACATCAGCTTCATTGAAATGGTGTATACATGGCCAGTTCTAGACTAAAAAAATCATAGGAGGCCTCAATGATTCTACTTGAACTCATCAAAATCATGTATAACATACGCCTAATTATAGCTACAGTGGTGCCTGAAACATCATCAGATTTTCAGTTTGGTAATGAGAACCCAGTTAAATAAATTAGACGAAATAGTATACTTGGTCATTTATTTACTGAGGAAAAAGATCCAATATCTGTGATTAGCGGTATGTGAACCTCTAGTATTAACAGTTAATTTGAAAGTCAAATTAGTCAGGTGTTGTCAGTCAATGGGAATGACAGTCAGGTCTGTTTAAAGAATGGATCTAACAAATGTTGATCTTCACAGCATTTTGTTTGTGGAAGTGTATATGAACAAATAAGAATCTGAGGACCTCTGAAACAGAGTTGTTGATGCCCATCAGGATTTTAGAGTTTACAAAACCATCTCTGAAAAGTTTGGACTCCACCAAACCACAGTCAAACAGATAGAGGATACGAATATATTATGGAAATAAAGGATAATCAAGACCATTGTTACCCTCCCAAGGAGGGGTCAACCAACAAAGATCGCTCCAAGAGCAAGGTATAAAATAGTTACATTACATTTACAGCATTTAGCAGACGCCCTTATCCAGAGTGACTTATAATTGGTACAATCTTACAATCCAAGCAATTGTGGGTTAAGGGTCTTGCTCAACAGTGGCAGCTTGGCAGAGGTGGGATTTGAACACTGAACCTTCTGGTCCAGAGTCCAGTACCTTAACCACTAGGCTACCACAGTCCCTATAGGTTCACAAGGTCACAAAGGAACCCAAGGTAGCTTCTAAGAAACTAAATGCTTCTTTAACATTGTTAAATTAACATACTGTTAATATTCATCAATATGCCATCAGGACAACACTGAACAACAATGGGAGAAAGTCACTGCTCTCCAACAAGAACATGGCTGCCCCTCTGCAGTCTGCTAAAATTCACATGGACAAGCCCATGCTATCTATACTGTACTGTATTATCAAATACCTCCAGTATGAATAAACAATTTGTAGCCAATCCAAGCTTTCCAGCCATCAATCATTACACATAGATAGGCCAAAAAGAAACCAAAAAGACTCCTGCATAATATAAATCATATATGTGGCATTACATGTGGTTAGGTTCACCGTTAGTTGAACATGCACAAACAACTATGGCAGTACTTGGAACAAATATTGATGATGAATAATGGTGGGTTAGCAGTTGCTGACTAAATAAGAACCCAAATAAAACTCAGGATGCAAGGAAGATATTAATTATCTATTTGATGCGTCTGTCTGTGTTCTCAGTGACTCCATGTATGCCTTACCCTCACATGGCAACCTGAATTCTCTCTCCACCCCATTAAAAGTGCCTTTAAGCAGTTTAGAAAGAGCTGCAGTTGTAACAGTCACAAGTAACCCTAACGTTGTTGCAGCATCATACAGGTGTAAAAGACTCACAGTCACTCTGTGGTATCATGCTAAAGGTGCATGATACAGTATATTGTCCCATGAACAATAGGCGACTCGCACATGCGTGTAAATGCTCCATCAGAAAATGCCTATGCAGATACAGAATATGCATGCTGTTTAGACGTATGAAATGTGGTCCAGAACTGTCTCTGACCAACTCCAAATGTGGTTTGAGTGATCCGATCACAATGCGTTTTCGCTGTGTTTACACATGACTTTTTCCAAGCTCTATTTTCCACCTGTATGAACAAATGCAGCTGGACAGATTTTTCTCCTCTGCTTAAGAGAACTCCTAAAAGTCCTCCCCCTTACTAATACCAGTTTTTCACCTTAGGAGCTTTATTAGGGGTTAAGATGCTTTATGAATTACTTTTATCTTTACTAGGATCTACTTCTAACTTTGAGAGGGAAACGCCCACAATTCTAAGATCTGTCTTAGAATTTCGTCACTAGGTGCAATTCTTAGCACTAAGAATATTTATGAATACAGCCCCTGGTGTTGTACACAAAAGAATAAGAGGTATTCTGCCTACCCTTGTACGCTCGACTACACTCGACTACTAATAAAGTAGACTCGTTGTCTAATTATCACTAGTTAGTGTTATTATCACTCATAACAGGTTTGTCAATAAGCAACGTTGTGTTTAGTGAACGACTAAAAGATCTATATATGTCTAAAACAATATTCGGTGACTGCGCTGCATGTTTGTGTTCAGGCCTGCGTCAGGACTACGCCACTACCTCGGCCACAGGCGCTCGCCGCAGCTCCAGCTTTTCTGTGCACTCAGGTCTGCGTCGCTCAGAGAAAACCCGTGCGAGGATGGAGGAAGATGAAGAGGAGGATTATGATGATCTGCCACCTCCGCAACCTCGGCTCTTTCGTACGAGCTCCATGCAGCGTAGTGCGTCTCACTCACACAACCTCTCCAGTCTCAGAGAGCCACGTCGCTGCAGCCCCTCCAGCACACAGTATTTCAGTAGTACGAGTCCCAGCACAGCCAGCTACACAGGCACCGAAACAGAGGGTTACCGGACAAGCACAGGTCAGCACTCTACAGAACACAAGGAATAGGAAATTACTACTTCTGCAATACAAACCTGATTTTGAACACAATTATCCTTTAGGTGGCATTTTCTATTCAAAGAGATTCTACTGTTGGAGAAAGGGTACTCAATTATGAACAGAAATAAGCATATTATACAGATCCTGTAGGGGGAATTGCTTTCGTACAGCAGCTAATTAACGCTGTGCCCACAAAAGAACAGCAGCAGATAGTTCACTTGTATTTTAGCACTGCAGTTATACACTCACCGGCCATTTTATTAGGTACACCTCATTGTTTTTGCACTCATTGTCTATTTTATCAGTTTCATTTACCGTATAGAAGCACTTTGTAGTTCTACAATTACAGACTGTAGTCCATCAGTTTCTCTACCTACTTTGTTAGTCTCCTTTACTCGGTTCTCTAATGGTCAGGACCCCCACAGATCAGGTACTATCGGGGTGGTGGATCATTCTCATTGACACTGATCTAGTGGTGGTGTGTTTTGCTGGTACGATTTGATCAGACACAGCAGTGTTGCTGGAGTTTTAAACACTGTGTTCTATTAGACACATCTACCATATTGCTTCACCTTGTAGATGTAAAGTCAGAAAGAGTTGTTGCACAATTTGTGTTAGTCATCCACTAATCCTTCATCAGTGCTTACAGGATGCTGATGGCTGGACATTTTTGGTTGTGGACTATTTTCTGTCCAGCAGTGACACTGAGGCATTTAAAAACTCCAGTAGCACTGCTGTGTCTGATCCGCTCGTACCAGCACAACAGGTAGTCCAACAGATGGGCTAGTCTGTAATTGTAGAACTACAAAGTGCATCTCTATGGTAAGTGGAAGTGATGAAATGGACAATGAGTGTAGAAACAAGGAGGTGTACCTAACAAAGTGGCCGGTGAGTGCATAAGCATTAAGTAATCTAACATAAAACAATTCTAATTATAAGTAAGTTTAAGCATAAAGAATTTACGTCTCACAGCCTGGATCTTTATTGGTTCTAAAGATCACTCTAATAAGGCACTTGAAGTACATGACATTGACTAAATATGCACCAAAATGTTTTCGGATGAATTTTTGATTAACAAAAAGATGGTCTGGGTCAGACAGTCAAGCCAAACACAGATAGGGAACAAATTGGGGCTTTCGGCAACAGAAAGGCTTGAACTTAGCTTACTCTGAAAGAATTTGTATAATGTTCATGGCGATTAAATCCTGGCACGCACAAGTTGCCACTGTTGGGCCCTTGAGGAAGGCTCTCAATTAAATTTTATTTTACATTGTTTTTACATTGAAGATGGGCAAAACGCGAGTGCAGAAAGGTATTTGAGAGAAGCATCATCCATGCTCGCTCTTGCCTGCATCTTACTGACAGCTCAAGCTGATATGAGACTTTTATATTAAAAGAACAGAACCTTATTGGAACCAGCACTGGGCTGGGTTGGGGACGTGTGAGGAACAATTGAAAAATAATCATAATGGTCAGTCAGTACAGACACTTTCAGTTTGAGCAGCAACAGAACAACAGTGAACCCAAAAGACAGTACACAATAGATTTCTTGTTGTAGTTGATGTGAGGTAGCAATAATAACATTTTTTTTATTGCATAAAATTAGTAAGTCCAGTAAGTTAGTTTAAGGTCTCTAGTGGAATATTTATTCATTCTATACATCTTTGTTTTGTTTATTGTAATAATATGAAACTATATTTAACAAGAAACTGTATATGTACAAAAACATTTGACTGGTAGTACGAAAATGTGATATCATACATACATGTGGGTTTTTCAAAATAATTTGTTGTTTAATTCAACGTTGCAAATCGCTATTACTGCATGAAAGTACTGATTTATAATTTGTTATTCACATATGACTGAAAAGTTCCCTTTCAGCAGCAATTGCATTACTGTAATTATTATTACTATAGAGTTATCAGATATTATATCACTGAATTGAATTATTAACAGTACAAAAAAATTTAAAATACCATGTGATAATTAGTTTTGCAGTTACATGGAAATTGTGTGGGTGAATAGCAGTTCCTGGCAGCCCCCTGCATAGGCAGGCAAATGTTTAGCTATTTATGCCAAACTAGGCCGTGAGGGCAGCATATGCTGGGTCAGGAATAAAGTTGTTAGACTGTTGGAAGGAAATAATGTTATACTCAAATAATTAGGTTAAAATGGCAAAGTATATGTGTGCTTGTTGACCTAATGTACTATTTAATGTTCTTTTAGACACATTGCGAAGAAGTATGCCAAACCTTATACGAGCTCCCAGCATGCTGTCTGTGCCCAGTGCGCCAAGTGTTGCTGCCCCTTCCAGTCACTCAGCTGTCCCAGTGTTTCAGTCTTCAGCATCATCACTGAGAAACAGTCAGAGCTTTGACTCATCAAGTGGGCTTTCAAGACTTCAGTCTGCAAGTAAGGTCAACACTAGGATTAACTATAACTCTTGATTTACTAAGATCCCAGATGAATACTAAATAATTAATTTGCTAATATGCGGTTTGTGGACGAGTTGCTGGTGGGTACCAAAGGATAACTGCCAATGACACCACATGACAACATGGACAAAATATGCATACAAGGCTTATATGTGAGTTGAACTGGATTGATAACAATATTGGATTGACAAAAATTTTGCAATAAATTTCTTTTTTTTCTTTCTTTTTTTTACAATCATTCTCAATGGTTCAATATTATGGTTAGTATACAATACTAAAAGTTCCCCTAGCGTGTGAGTGTGTGTATGAGTGTGTGAGTGTATGTGCCCTACTGTGGATTGGCTCCCTGTCTAGGGTTGTTCCTGCCTTGGGCCCTATGCTGCCGCCTAGGAACCAGCTCTCCCACAACCCAGTTCAGGATTAAGTGGATAAGAATGTGAATGAATGTAATTAAAACTATTTTATTCAGTAGATAAGTTTGCAATTAAAAAAACACAACTGAATAGCATAACATAACTGAATTTTGTGTATCTCATAATTTAGATACACAGCCACTGCAAGGGATCAGGTGGTACAGCGTTAATTTACTAGCCCATCGCTGCAGGTACCCAGATTTGATTCTGGCTGGGTCAGAAATCCTTAGCAGACACAATTGGCTGTATGTGAGGGAGGGGAGGCAGGACAAGGGTATCGTCTGCCTGTGCTGCAACAGCAACCCTGCCTGCCCTGCGATGGACTGGCCCTTGTCCAGGGGATGCACCTTGCTTGCTCCAGGATAGACTTCACAGCCCCCATAACTATGATCCGAATAAGCAGGGTTAACATTTAAAGTGAAGTAAGAAACTGCACAATTGACAGCGAAGGATCAAATGCTGTCTTATACTTAGACTGCATGTATTAATTGTATGCAATGGTATCTTTTTGCATTTACTCAGTGACCCTGTATAGAGGTACCTCAGTTCTCGACCACCTTGGAACTTGTCAAATTTGGTTCTTGATGCATTTTGACTAGAAAATTTGTTTTGGTTTTCATCGTTGGCTTAAACTTGTACGAGTTGAGCTGTGATTCAGTCGAAACTCTGTTCATGATTCACGATTCTGTACACATTGATTTAGATTCACAATAGCCGTTGCACAGTGAGGATATCCGCTCTGTTCATCGTGTTTTTTTTTGTTTTTACATCTACATATTGTGTTCTTAGAGCAAGTTCTCATGAGTCCTAAAATGGTTAGTTATTAGAGCCACCCAAAAGTAAAACTGAATCCTCCAGAACACAGGCTGCAGTTAGCTTAGCAGCTATGCTAGCGCCACGCGTTCACCAGTAGAGTAAGTGTTTTGCTTTTACTTTTCACTTTCAATCCATTACCCACTAAATTACATGAGATTTCTCAACCCTTTATTATAAAATAAGCTGTGTTAATGATTTTAGCCAACTGTAGGTTAATGGAAGTGTTAATGTGTAATAGTTTTGTTATGCATTAATCTTTCTCATCTCAGTTCCCTCTCCAGGTCAGCTGCAGCAGCACGCACAGAGTATAAGCAGCTTTACCACAGCAACACGACAACCAGTGAAAGCCACAGCCTACGTCAGTCCTACAATACAGGGTCCTATCACAATGCCTTCATCTGTCAGCTTAAACTCTCTGTCTAGCATTAGTAAAGCCAGTAAAACCAGCACTCCGTCTTCTACAAATCGCAGCTCTCTACCTCGACCTGCCTCCTTCATTGGCACCATTGGAACCCCACGGAGCAAGATAGCTCAGCCAGGGCGCAGGTAACCACTGCTTATGATAATCCATATGGATGATGGATTCAAGGTGGATCATGTAAATTTCTAAATAGATCAGACTGAGCCGTATTTGCTGTGAGTTAGAATACTACTGTTTAACATTAATCAAAAATATCTGTGTTCATTCTCATCAGCTTACTGACACCCCCAAAGAGTTTGGCGTCTCTCACTGCCCTCCGTGATGCGAACTGGAATGATGGATGCTACTGATGCTGCAATAAAACAGATCTCCAAAATGTCAGGCCCAGCTGGCTGGGTTCACAGATGACAAAAAACAAGCATTTGTATGATAATGGGTGGTATAAGTCTCATGGGACGAGTGGATTTGGACGCAGGTGCAGAGCAAGACCATCCTTGCTCACACTAGCATTGCTTGTGTCACCCAGTCACCCAATACTCTATAGGCTGTTCAAAGTTTCCTTCAGTACAGCCTTCTCGATTGCAGCCAAGACCTTTCTCAGGGCAGGTGCTGACCACATCACCAGTCACAATTGACAAGGAAGGATCAAATGCTGTCTTATACTGATTTTCTATTTCTGGCACAGATCGATCCTTTCTTGATAAAGCTGGTTCCATTGTGAACTTGTTTGCTCAATCTACGACTGAGTGACTGCCCTGTCCCAAGGGAAGGGGACAGGGTGCTGCCTGCCTGTCCCCTGTGGGGTGGACAATAGTATGGAGCATGGTGCTTAATATTAGCTGAACTGGGGAACAAGTGTTGGTATCCCACTCCTCAGTGGAGGTGGCCCAACCAGGGGCTCCCTGGTCAATGGTGAGATATACTACCACAGACTGTTCAGTGGGTACACAGGATGGCTGCTTCTCAGAGATCTGGGTGGTCTACGCAGCCTATGAAGGACACACCTTCGTAGACCGCATCCTTTGATGGATGCAGTCCCCGATATGGGATGCAGCTAAGGTGTATAAGGATAGACAATGCCCTAGCATACCTCTACAACTGCACCTCTACAAAGGTGTAGTGATGCAAAATGGCATTGCCTGGACTTATATGCTGATTAGCACAAAGGCTCGTACACCGAACTGGCTTGAACTACACACCTTTGCTTTCTTCTGTTGGATAGAAGTGGCACTGCTAAGTTGGCTCAAACTGCACACGTTTACCTCCCTCTACTGATTGGAGGTGGTGCAGTCCTACCCCTAACGGAAAGAGAGTAGAGCTGATTTTATTGAAGGAGTGTGCAAACAAAACTTGCAATACACCCCAGTGACCAAATACTTTGATTAGTACATTATGCAAATTATGTATACCAGAAAGTTCCCCCATTGCTATTTCACTCTTTATCATTACATAAACACTGGCAAATGAGTTTATGAGATCATCCAAATATTCATGGTGCCTAATTCCATGTGTTTCAAATAATTTACTGACTGCCACATGGAGCATTTACTGTTAATTGTTTTATCAGCCCCAGTATATATGAGCCAATTAAGTTTCTTTTCACAAAGCATATCTGGTACTACTGAAACATTTCTCGCTAAGAAGCACCTTTTGATAACTACATTAGTGACAGTGAAATAAAACTGCATTGTGACTGTGAAAAAGATTTGGTATTTCAAGTAACTCAAAATGTGAACAACTGACAGGTTGCTGTCTTGCAGTATTACAGATGTTACATTAATTAATTTTTTTAGACTAATTTTGATCGTTTAGCAAATGTTCTTTAAACTTGTGAAATTACAAATGCATAGTGCAACATGCAGAATTGTATGTTTACAAGATGCTTGTGTGAAAGCAATGCTGACAAATTGCACATCTAAAAGGCTTTTGGTAATAATATGAGGGTAATTCAAATAAAAGTATTTTAACATTGAATTTATTTTTAAGCTGACTTTCTTGAAGTTGCCGTATGCTGTAGATGACAATATGACTATGACAATAGCATATCATATTTACACATCAGTGATACTCAGACACTCAAGTAACTTGGGAGCATTATGTCAACGTGTTAGGCCCTGCTTATTGTAGGTATGGTTGCAGGGGTTGCGGGAGCATATCTTGGAAACCACAGGGTACTGATCAGTATGATCCTGAATGGGCTCACAGTCCATCGCAGGGCTGGATAGAGTTTCTCTATTGCTGCACCCAGGGATGATCCATATGGCTCTGCTATTAAAGCACCAATTTGTGTAATTATGAATTTGTTTCCATTTAAGAAATATAATTTCACTAAATACAAACCAGGAAATTCTGAACTACTAATCAGAAGGTTGTAAGTTCAGATTCTGGCTCTGCCTTTGAGCAAGGCCCATAGCCATTAACAGCTCAGCTCAATGGTAAGTAACTCTAGTTAAGGGTCTCTGCTAAATGCTGTAAATGTACTAAGGTATTCTTTGTTATTTTCAGCTGTCTGCAAAGGGTTCCTCTAATTATCAGTAATCATGCAATATTATTTGGGGTTTTATTAACAGCATAATTAAGACTTTTGGCTTCCAAGTAGTTTTAAGCTATTCAGTTATGCTACAGTGATGCTTGAAACCCTTTGTGAACCCTTTAGAATGTTCTATTTTTCTACATAAATATGACCTAAAACATCAGATTTTCACACAAGTCCTAAAAGTAGATGAAAAGAACCAAGTTAAACAAATAACACAATAATATTATACTTGGTCATTTATTTATTGAGGAAAATGATCCAGTATGACATATTAGTGAGTGGCAAAAGTATGTGAACCTTTGCTTTCAGTATCTGGTGTGACCCCTCTGTGGAGCAATAACTGCAACTAAACGTTTCCTGTAACTGTTGATCAGTCCTGCACACCGGCTTGGAGGAATTTTAGTCCATTCCTAAATAGGCTCTGTGGCGCAAGGGATAGCGCATTGGACTTTTAAGCTTAGGTATGAGGCCATTCAAAGGTTTTGGGTTTTAGTCCCACCAGAGTCGGATGTTTTATGGGACTGTGGTGGCCTAGTGGTTAAGGTAGCGGACTATGAACAAGAAGGTCCAGGATTCAAATCCCACCTCTGCCAGGTTGCCACTGTTGGGTCCTAGAGCAAGACCCTTAACCCATAATTGCTTAGATTGTAAGAATTTATCAATTGTAAGTCACTCAGGATTAGGGCATTTATTAAATTTCCATAAATGTAAATGTACAGATCAGCTCCAACTCTGGGATGTTGGTGGGTTTCCTCACATTAACTGCTTGCCTCAGGTCACAACATTTCAATTGGATTAAGGTCAGGACTTTGACTTTGCCATTCCAAAACATTAACTTCATTCTTCTTTAACCATTCTTTGGAAGAACGACTTGTGTGCTTAGGGTCGTTGTCTTGCTGCATGACCCACCTTCACTTGAGATTCAGTTCATGGACAGATGTCCTGACATTTTCCTTTAGAATTATCTGATATCATTCAGAATTAATTGTTCCATCAATGATGGCAAGCAGTCCTGTCCCAGATGCAGCAAAACAGACCCAAACCATGATACTACCACCACCTTGTTTCACAGATGGGATAAGGTTCTTCTGCTGGAATGCAGTTTTTTCCTTTCTCCAAACATAACACTTTTTTTTAAACTAAAAAGTTCTATTTTAGTCTCATCCATCCACAAAACATTCTTCCAATAGCCTTCTGTCTTGTCCACGTGATCTTTAACAAACTGCAGACGAGCAGCAAAATTCTTTGTGGAGAGCAGTGGCTTTCTTCTTGCAACCCTGCCATTGGACACCATTGTTGTTCAGTGCTCTTCTGATGGTGGGCTCATGAACATTAACATTAGCCAATGTGAGAGAGGCCTTCAGTCACTTATAAGTTACCCTTGGGGTCCTTTGTGACCTCACCAACTATTACACGTCTTGCTCTTGGAGTGATCTTTGATGGTCGACCACTCCTGGGGAGGGTAACAATGGTCTTGAATTTCCTCCATTTGTACACAGGCTGTCTGACTGTGGATTGGTCGAGTCCAAACTCTTTAGAGATGGTTTTGAAACCTTTTCCAGCCTGGTGAGCATCAACAACTCTTTTACTGAGGTCCTCTGCAATCTCCTTTGTTCGTGACATGATACACTTCCACAAACGTGTTGTGAAGAGCAGACTTTGATAGATCCCTGTTCTTTAAATAAAACAGGGTGCCCACTCACACCTGATTGTCATCCCACTGATTGAAAACACCTGACTCTAACAGCAAACAGTCTCAGGAAGAACATAAAATTGGTTGTGCTCTTGTTTTTTATTCAGCTTTTTGTTTTCGGATTTTGTCTTGTTCACAATAATCCTTTGAATTTTGATGAAACTTTGATCTCTTGTAGATGACAGCAAGAATGCTATCAACATTCGCTAGCTACTCATATCAAATACTATGAAATAAACAACTCCACAAGTCCACAGTATGAGCAATAGAACAAAAAAGGGACATGTAAAAAAAACGAACCTATTTTAGATTATTTCTGTGCACTTATTTGACCCTAACTTAATGTAAATTAATTAATATGTATAACCTTTTATATGTTTATCATTATAAATATTGCTTATCTATCATTACACAGTAGTACACTGTTAGGTTAGTGGACAACTATTCTAATTAGTGATCTCAATTTTCTCAATTGTTTCAGGCACAATCACTAAGGTTCATAATATGAAGCATACAGCAATGGATGCTCCATAGTTAAAACAGTTGCAGTAGAATATGTTTATAGTGAACACCCCAGTGACTCTCAATTCCTTAAAAACCTTCACTCCCTCAGACACCTTTAAGAGTAATTGGATTGTCAATAGTGAGCCTGACCTCACAGTCATGTTCCAAAATCTAATGGAAAGCTTTCTCAGGCGACTGAGGGCTGTTGTACCATCAAAGGGGGAACTCTACACTAACACCCATGTTTTAGGATTTAGGATTAGTATTTATTTGTGTGTTTGCAAACGTTTGACTACATAATATATAAAAACAGTAATAATCTTAGCTTGTTCTGTAATTTTAATAGCAATAGATTAGTTGAGTCTGTGAACTAGATACCAGTACCAGAGATGTTTAGGCAACTTATCACTAAATAAGAGCAAAAATAAGTTTTTTTCTTGAGTGATCAGTTTGCTTGCTTATAATGAGTAGCTTGCTAGTTTACACCCAATGCCCCACAAGGCATGTGCACACACAAATTCACTCAAACACATCACCTGTTACTTAGTTAAACATTGCATGAATCATTTATAGAAAATCTGTGTATCCGTATCACAGTTACGGGAGTCTGGGGGGTTGGAAACTTGCTTAAACATTTAAAAATGTATTTAAACATTGCTAAGAGTGCATATACATAATTATGATACGTGCTATGAATGATCCTTATATTGTGGTGGGTCAGAGAGCAGAGGTAAACATAAAGCATGTCCCATGACTGAATGGTTTGAACTTGACAGGAACTTGACATTTTCCAATTGAAGGCCAGGCAAGTCTCAGGCACTGAAACCAAAATTGTAAACGTCCATGCTAACGTCCATGCAATTAAAACTTCAAGATCGTATTTCCACCATCCAGAGTCAGGTTCTGAAATAGAAGAATCATGGGTATCCTTGAGACAGTATGAAGGGTAGAACTGTTGTGAAGGGTTTAGAATCGGTTGTCACATGACATAGTAATGTCACATTAAGTTCAATGGATATGACTGGCTGAGCGCATGTCAAACGGAGCCTTGGTTAGTGTTAGAGAATCTCCGTAGTGACTCCAAGCCAGAGACCTTTAAGTACTGCAACTAGAAAGTAAGTACTTCAAATTACCTCTGTACTGTTTTTTTTGTCATATTTAAAACACTGTTTTTCTTAATAGTATTCCTGAATCAACACTTTATATACATTACATGTTATATTGGGTGACATCAGAGCAAGCTATTACTTTTCCTTATTGTTAATAAACCAATTATGGACCAACAGGATTGAAACTGTGTGGACAAAATGTCAAGTAAAGCTCAAGAGGTGAGTCCATCAAAGGCTGTTTTTTTTCTAAGAGTGTGAAGAATATGGACATGGGGTGTAAATGCTAAAACATTCTGGGCCTCTCAGGATGCTGTAATCAATATGAAGTCTATTCAAGACATCTCAAAACAACTGGGCTTTGAGTGGCCAGTCCTTGCATATGAACTGGGTTTCACAAGGACTGAAGTCAGACAGTTTCATGCCACATCAAAAGAGAAGAGGATTCAGGCCAAGAACATGTTGGAATCCTGGTAGGTTGTTAATTGGATCTATTAACACATAGATTGAGCAGCTATATGTAAGGTTCCAAAAGCCATGATATGGTCTTTTAAAATAAGAGTAAAATATATTGTATATCTCGCAACCAAACAGGTTCAGCTTTATCTTTCCAACATACTAGATTCCAAAAGGTGTCACTGCTAGATAGTGAATTCATCATTAATGCTATATTTGTGTGTCGCTGCTAGATAGTGAATTCATCATTAATGTTATATTTGTATTGACATATAAAAACATGTATTTACCCACAGGTATGAGCGGTCTTGGGATAAGCCTAATAAGACTAAAGTGCTGCAGGATGGTCTGGAACGAGCTGGTCGTAGGGACCTGGCTGAAAGGCTACGCTGCCTGCACTGGGGCCATCAGAAACTCAGCCGCAGAGTTGAGCTTCCCTCTGCTTTTCCCTTCCTCATTACCGTCCACAAGACCATAGACAACAAGGATGGTCTGCGTCGAATCAATGAACTTAATCGCAGCTACAACTAATTTCTTTGGGTGGTTAGACCATTGCATAGGATATTTGCTCTCAGATGCACATGATACCTGAAAATACAAATTAACTAAGAATAACAGAATTTACAGTTTTAATATTTTACATCATGAGCACACAACTGAAGGCTATTTTTCATACTATTGTATAGTGACTAGAATATTTCAGTATGATTTAAACTAATATCTATCTACAGAATCAGTAGTGTATAGGCTTTTACCATTAATCTTATCCTGTACTGAGAAAAGTATGATAAATGGCTAAAGGGCTGTTACTGACTTCCCCAACATGCCCTTATACAGTTCTGTATAAACACATTTTCTGTTCATTTCTCAATACTGGAAAACATGCCAAATTATTTCTGCGTATAATGCACATACTGTACATTAAGGATGTGTAGCTAGAGCTATCTTGCTAGAATATTTGTTTTAGTAGTTTTGGTTTGTTGACCTGGAATCAGTTTATTTAGCAGCATTAACTTGTTGTTTACTGATTGTAATAGACTGATTGTTAAAACTACCAAAATACATAACAAATGTCATGCTAAATCTGTTTTCAAGAGGATTTGTGTGGTTTGTTTGAAATTAAACAATTATGACCATTCCTTATAAAACTTCTTCAACCTGTTATAATTGTGGTACATAATAAATATATACTTCATACTATTTTTACTAAATATTTTTGTGTAAATAAATGTAAAGATAAGCAACTTTCTGTCTGACTTTATGTCTACAATGTGGAGCAATATGGTAGATGTGTGTGATGCTCCATTGTAAAAAGCGCTATATAAATAAATCTGACTTGACTTGACTTGTGATAAAGTGCACACTGAGTGAACACAGTGTTTAAAAACTCCAGCAGCACTGCTGTGTCTGATCCAGTCATACCAGCAAAACAAACACTGACTCAACACTACCACATCAGTGTCACTGCAGTGATGAGAATGATCCACCACTCAAATAGTACCTGACTTGTAGGGGTCCTGACCATTACAGAACAGAGTAAAGGGAACTAAGAACATCTGTCACAGATAAGGTGTAAAATATAAATTGTACAACAGAACTTTTTGTCTGTTTGCCTTGAATGCTGAATGAATCTGTTTAACAATACAATAAAACTAACTTTAAGTTTAAAGCAACTGCATGTTAAGTTCCGTCTTCATCAATACTACAAAGCATAATAATGCATTAATATGTGCAGTATTTATTAGGCCTGTACACGATCTCGTAATCCGACATTCAGAATGCAACCCAAATAAGTAGCCTAACCAAAATTTATTGCAATGAACTTTAAAACTCACAAGTACAATGGCTTAATCTCTGGTGCGTTTGACAGACTCCACCTCAGTCCATTATTGATTTGAATCCTATCAGAGCTGGGTACCTTTACATAAACGTGCTCCATTAAAACCAGTTAAATTCTATAATATAATCGACCAGACTTAATTCATTTAAACGTATTTTTGTTACACTCTGCTATATTTAACTTTATTTTGACAAAAACGCAAATCGTTATAGATTTTGCTCGTATTACCACAAACCATGCAATAGTTGCGCCCTCGCAATTTCGTGTACCCGTGAAAAGAAAAACGGCAGCTTTTCTACATGTTATGAAAACGAGTCTACCTACAGTTTGATAACTACGGCGCGTCAAATCGGAATCCACTCCAAAATTTCCTGGACTTTGACCTGTCCCACGTTAACCGGCTAAACGTCGAGGCAACCTAACCGTGAGGTCCAACGCTGACTGTGTAACCAATCATTATGTTCTCTCTCCTAGCGCGAGGCGGTTTGGTTGCGCGGTGCTACGTCGCTCTCTGAAGGATACGTGGTTGAAACGGCATTAATAATTACTGACATTAATAATGGAGAATATAATGCTATATTTATTGCGGTTTATTCATGGAACCTCTCTTTAATGCAAAGATATTCCGCCTGTTTACGTAGCATGTGATAGCTTGTTACAGTTACAGATGAGAATGTGAATTACGAAGCTGATTGGTAAGCCATTGTGATCGGATTTCAGTTTATTTCATTCACATGGAATGTTATATAATTGCGGCCAAATAGGATTCTGCTGTGGTTCAGCTTGAAATGGCTACAGTAAATAGTTTCAGTGGTCCGGAGGAGCTGAAGGATTCAAACCATGCCTTAAATTTGCTGAGGGAGCTGAAATATTTCTACGACTCCCAACTTCTGGTGGATGTTATCATTGAAGTGGGATCAGGTCCAATCGGGTCTTCAGTTGTTTCTTCTAGAGCTGAAGGAGGGAAACTTTTCCGGTGTAATCGCAACATTTTGGCGGCAGCAAGTCCATACTTTAAGAGCATGTTCACAGGAGGATTGTACGAGAGCACTCAGAGCAAGATCACCATTCATGATGTGGATGCAGACTCCATGTCTCTGATCATCAGCTACTGCTACACCGGCAAGGTGACCATCACTGAAAGCAACGTGCAGAGACTTTATTCAGCTGCTAACATGCTGCAGATCGAGTACATCAGACACGCCTGTGCTGACTTTATGACAAGAAGGCTGGACCTTTCAAACTGTGCAGGGATCCTAAAATTTGCAGACACTTTTGACAATCCAGACCTGAAAAACAAAGCTCAAGCCTTCATAGCAAAGCATTTTGGTCAGCTCAGCTCCAGTGGTAAAGCTCTATGTGAACTGGACATGAAACAGATGAAGGAGATACTTAAGCTGGATTGCCTGGATGTTGATTGCGAGATGAAGGTGTGCACTGTGGCAGTACAATGGATAGAACAGAACTTGCCTCCTGATACAGATGATGCATTGCACATACTTCAGTGTGTCCGATGGTCACTGTTCACAGAGAAGGACAGGTTTTATTTAGATAGCATTATGTCAAAACCTTTTATTAATAAGCACCTTTCTGGTCTCCTGGACTTGTCTACTAATGGAGAAAGCAATGTGGGTATTAATCATGCAAAGCAGAGGATTGGTAAAAGTGCAAAGGAAATGGTTCTGTTCTTTGGCCGACCAAACGAACCATTCATGTGCTATGATCCTTACACAGAAGAAGTTTACTCTATGGCATCTCCTGCCATTAATCTGAGCAATCAGAACTTCAAACGTTCTCTCTCTGAGACATTTTTAGTCTGCGCCACCCCAGAGGACAACCTGTACATGGCCTCGCACCTGTCAAAGCACTTTTGGGTGTATAATCCATTGCTTAATTGCTGGCAAGAACTGGCTGAGAGATTGCTTGGAAGAGTTCACTCATATATTGGCTACCTCAATGGGCACATGTATATTCTTGGCGGCAGAGAACCTGTATCTGATGCCAGGCTGAAGGAGGTGGAGTGCTACAGCATTCAAAGGAACCAGTGGATGTTTGTCGCCCCTCTGCCTCATTCGTTGTGTAAGATTCAAGTTGTAACAGTTAATGAGCAACTATACGTCGTGAACAAGAGAAGAATACTTTGCTATGAGCCCAAGAAAGACCACTGGCTTCAGCGTGGCTCCTTAAAACGCAACAAACTCCACAAAGCCTGCATATTTCAGGATCAGATCATCTGCCTTTGTGACATCCCGGTGGTGAAAGCCTATAGCCCAGTACGAGGAGAATGGAAACGTATTGCGGACATACCCATCGACAGCAGTGCTCTGAACTACCAAGTGGTGCAACACAACAACAAACTGCTCCTGCTCACTCTTGCCATTGTTCATCACAACAAAAACAGGCTTGTCATCCACGAATATGACTCTTCCAGGGACACATGGAAGAATGTGGTCAGCATGTTTGGATCCTCATTCGGTTCGATAAGCCTCTCTGCTCGCGTTTACACAGCCTGCCTTAGTTCAGGTCAGGATTTCATTACTGAGGATGATGACGACAGTGTGTCCAGTGTAGACTGGGATTTTGGATTGACTGATGCAGACTCATATTCTGGCAGCTCAAGCTCCTTTTCTGATGAGAATTGGTAACAAAGACTGTATCCGGAAGTCAAGGTGTCATATTCAGAGATATATGGAGGAAATGAGGGTTTTAAAAAGGTGTCTTAAAAAGGTGCCTTTTGACCTCGCTTCTCTCAAAACTTGTTTACTGCTAATGACAAGGATCACTGAGGATGGTCTTTTCACATACATGATCATTTTTTCTATGCTGATCTATTTATTGATATTAAATACACCAATGTTCATATTTAGTTTAATTAACAGAGCTTAAATTTGCAAACAACATTAAAACATTTTAGAGTACTGAATAAATTATTGCAGATCCAACATCCAACAACAGACGCACCAACATTCTCATCAGCCAAATATGGCTGATGGCATTACTGGTTGTGCACTAAATTGAAACGCAACATTTGGTTTGACAGGATAGTGATTTACAAGAACTAGTTTCCAACACAGTCAAACCCCACTATTCAAATTTTCTTTATCCAAATTCACCCTGTAACATGTAACTAACTATCTAACTATCTGGGTCACTGAGGTGGTGTGGTCTAACACCTCCAGAGGGACTCGGGTTTGAGTTCTGGCAGTGCCTTCTGGCCAAGTTGCGTGTCACATGCAGACTCAACTGGCTGTGTCTGAGGGAGATACATTTATTATGTCATTTGCAGACTTTATCTAGAGCGACTTATCTAGAACTGATACAATCGCACAATCCAAGCAATCGTGGGTTAAGGGGCTTGCTCAAGGACCTAAGATTGGCAGCTTAGCAGAGGTGGGATTGGAACCCTGGACCTTCTGGTCCATAGTCCAGTACCTTAACCACCAGAGATGAGTTAGTCTGGGGACCATCCCCAGCACTGTTACAGTGGTCCATGCCCAGCCATGGGAAAGTCCATCACAGAGCACGCTTAAGTTTGTGCCCTGTGTTTTCCGGTGATAGACACCAGAGCACCTGCAAGGCTATGCAAGAAAGGTGAGGCTAAAGTGGGGTTAAATGGGGTTAATACATGGTTAAAACAAGGAGGGAGGCTCATGGCTCTCACTATTTGAGACACCAACTTTCTATGACACATGGCGATAGAAAAAATTATTAAAATGGATGGTGTTCACAATGGCTTTATACGTCTGCCTGCACTTTCCAGTGGTAAATTATGCGGTAATGGTTGTATATTTTATATCGTAACTCTAGAAAGTAGATGCTTTGAGATAGTATAACACACACACACACACACACACACACACACACACACTACCCTTTAAGAACGAGATGAGCATAGCCCAGTTTAATGCAGGGGTGATTGTAAAGTTAATATTACACTTTCATCATTGATAGTTAAAGTTTTGAATACACAGGATTGATTTTCAAATAGGAAATAAGCAATCTGAATTTTTGCTCTTCGAACCATGCAACCAATGAGGTGCATTCAGATAACAGGGTTCACATTACTGGCTGTTTATGTAAAAACAAACCAAGGAATCACACTGCTATAAAGAGGTTAATTCATGTATTTGTGTTGCAGCCGGATATACACTCACTGATCCCTTTATTACACATTATTATTACACACTTTGTTACACTTTCTTGTTTTTACACTTGTTATCAATTTCATCAGTTCCAATTACCATAAAGAAGCACTTTGTAGCTCTACACTTATATACTCTTTCCCTACATACTTTGTGAGTCCTTTTATTCTGTCTCTAATGGTCACAGACCCCCACAGAACCACCACAGATCAGGTACTATTTAGGTGGTGGATCATGCTCAGCACTGGAGTGACACTACTGTTGATGCTTGACAGAAAATAGTTCACCAACTAAAAATGTCCAGCCACCAGCATCCTGCAGGCAGCATTCTGTGAGCACTTTATATAGTGGGGCAAAAAAGTATTTAGTCAGTCACTGATTGTGCAAGTTCTCCTACTTAAAAAGATGAGAGAGGTCTGCAGTTTTCATCATAGGTTCACTTCAGCTATGAGAGATAAAATGAGAAAAAAAAATCCAGGAAATCACATTGTAGGATTTTTAAAGAATTTAATTGTAAATCACGGTGGAAAATAAGTATTTTGTCACCCACAAACAAGCAAGATTTCTGGCTCTCACAGACCTATAACTTCTTCTTTAAGAAGCTCTTCTGTCTTCCATTCGTTAGCTGTATTAATGGCATCTGTTTGACCTTGTTATCTGTATAAAAGACACCTGTCCACAGACTCAAACAGTCAGATTCCAAACTCAACCATGGCCAAGGCGAAAGAGATGTTGAAGGACACCAGGAAGAAAGTTGAAGATTTGCATCAGGCTGGAAAGAGTGCAACAGGCAAGCAGGTTGGTGTGAATAAATCAACTGTGGGAGCAATTGTAAGAAAATGGAAGACATTGATAATCTCCCTCGATCTGGGGCCCCACGCAAGATCTTATCCCGTGGGGTCAAAATGATCATGCGAACGGTCAGCAAAAGTCCCAGAACTACATGGAGGGACCTGATGAATGACCTGCAGAGAGCTGGGACCAAAGTAACAAAGGCTACCATCACTACACACTACGCCGAGAGGGACTCGGATCCTGCAGTGCCAGGCGTGTCTTCCTTCTTAAGCCAGTACATGTCCAGGCCTGTCTGAAGTTTGCCAGAGAGCATATGGATGATCCTGAAGAGGATTGGTAGAATATCATGTGGTCATATGAAACCAAAATAGAACTTTTTGGTAACAACTTGTCGTGTTTGGAGAAAGAAGAATGCTGAGTTGCATCCCAAAAACACCATAACTGCTGTGAAGCATGGGGATGGAAACATCATGCTTTGGGGTTGTTTTTTTGCAAAGGGGACAGGACAACTGATCTGTGTTAAGGGAAGAATGAACGGGGCCATGTATTGTGAGATTTTAAGCCAAAACCTCCTTCCATCCGTGAGAGCACTGAAGATGGAACGTGGGTGGGTCTTCCAGCATGACAATGATCCCAAACACACCGCTTGGGCAACGAAGGAGTGGCTCCATAAAAAGCATTTCAAGGTCCTGGAGTGGCCTAGCCAGTCTCCAGACCTCAGCCCCATAGAAAATTTGTGGAGGGAGTTGAAAGTCTGTGTTGCCCAGCAACAGCCCCAAAACATCCCTGCTCTAGAGGAGATCTGCATGGAGGAATGGGCCAAAATACCAGCTACAGTGTGTGCAAACCTGGTGAAGACTTACAGGAAACGTTTGACCTCTGTCATCGCCAACAAAGGTTCTGTTACAAAGTATTGAGTTGAACTTTTGTTATTGACCAAATACTTATTTTCCACTATGATTTACAATTAAGGGAGCAGGAAGGTTCAGTGCCTGTCCTGGAGAGTGCAGGGCATAGGTGTCCATGTCAGGTGTTGCTGTTGCAGTGCCAGGGGAAGATCTGGCATCCTTCCTGACCTATCTCAAGCATGGCTATTTGTGCGTGTTTGATCCCTGACCCAACTGGTAGGTGTCACCAAATCTGTTTCAATTTACTGTAAATTGCCAGTTGTTATAAGAATTGACAAATTATGGCTACTTTGTCCTGTGCCACTGCCAGTGTGAACACCAGTGCTGACTGCTTAAGGATACGTGACTTTTTTCTAATTGTGACTTTTCTTGAATTGTATCTGTGTGAAAGATTTATAAGGTACTTAACATCTTAATGATTTTCTCAGGATAATACCAACTAGTAAAGTTTTGTTACAGTAAGATTTTGTTTCTTGTTCATTGTTTAAGAGAAAAAGTGCAGTTTTAATATATTTGTGAGTTTTGTAATGTATTGTGTGTTGTAATATTATTCATTTTCATTCATATGTCAACTTTCTAAACACATTTTTACACATACAGTATCACACTTGAATTTTTATCTGTAGAATTTACAGTTTTTCATAATGAAGTAAAGTTTTTCTTCTTAGTACAAATATTATAACCCGTGTGTTTGTGTGTGTGTGTGTGGGGTGTGGTGGGTGGGGGTTACTTATCCTTGTCAAAATTACATGGATCACCAAATGCATCTTTTTAATAATTTACACCATTTTCTCCAGGCCAGGTGCATTCTCGTTCTTGGGGGTACCTCCGTCCTTCCAGAATGAGGTCATGATACATCCCTTCATGTGCTCTTGTACATCATTTTTATTAGGTTTCAGAAAGTTATGACTTCTCAAGGCTATATTGTGTTTTTGGTTGTGCTGACACCACTAAATTTCTACTTATTTGGTTACATATGTGTTAGGTTAATTGCTGTTTTGAAAGTCCCTTTAGTGTGTGAGTGCGTGTGCCCTATGATGGATTGGCTCTGTCTAGGGTTGTTTCTTCCTTGTGCCCTGTGTTGCTGGCTAGCCACCAGCTTGGTGTTTCTAAAGTCATTTTAGTGTGTGAGTCCGTGTGCCCTACGATGGATAGGCACCCTATCTAGGTTTGTTTTTGCACTGTGTTCCCCCTGGGAGCTCAGGATCATCAGGACGCCTAAAGAGGGGTGTACCTAAAAAGGTCATGAACTTACTGCTTTGTAAATTGTTCAGTAAAGGCTCTTCTTGCTTGCTTTTCGTTACTGAATGTGTTTTTTCAGTCAGCACAACATCGCCTCCCCTTGGACAGAAAGTGAAAATACACCCGACACCCCTGCTGTATAACGTGCTGACCACGAGGAAAACCTATTTCATTGTATGTCTTTAACCTTCTCAGACTGAGTCAAGAATTCAAGGCAGTTTGTGTACAAACATCATTAATTCAGTATCACACCAAATCTAATCAAAACCTGAATCACTCTGATTATATCCAATTACACCTGTCATCCATATCCACGGAGCAAAATACACAGACACATCAGCTGAACTGCTCTTTCCATAGCATGAAATGATACTGAAACTTTACTTTCCGACATTTAGATATCACTTACACGTTGATTATGTAATAACCCTGATAAAGTGTTGAAAATACAACCCTCGACAAGGACACTTTTAATCTGCAATAATTACTTTAACTGAATTTAGGCTGACATAACGAATAGACACCTTTATCACAACAAGTGAATTAGGGTTTATTTATTTCAATTCTAGAATTTCAGTGTAGAACACACAACAATACATATTCAAATAAACAATTCACCCATAAGATATATTACATATTTTTCAAAATAGCATGCACACACAACATATGTACATAGTTTTAGCACTTAGCACTTTCAGCACTTAGATTCAGTGCTGTCCAATAGAAAAGAGGGGCAGCAGCGACGTTCAGGCTCTGTGGCGCAATGGATAGCGCATTGGACTTCTAAGCGCAGGTGTGAGGCCATTCAAAGGTTGTGGGTTCGAGTCCCACCAGAGTTGGATGTTTTTCACCATGCTGATCAATGATTCCTACTGGAAACCTGTCCCGCTGATGGAATAATGTAGTGTAAGTTATGACTGAGGAACTGGGTTGTTTGGTTAGGAGCAACATGAATTGCTATCAGTTACTAAGAATACTGAATTAGGAGATGAGAAGTATACGGGTCGTGAAATCGGGAACATGGTGCTAAATAGCTCTGTGGTACAACAGAGTTTTCTGTACTATAGTACAAAGTGAGCTCGTATTCTGTGAGAGTGGATATCGATAAGCTGAAATAGAATCAGTCACAAACTTCTGTCACTATACTGCACAAACTCATTTCAATATTATGATATACAGCTTTGCCATCCACCTAAAAAAATGATATATTACCTGTCCTATCACAAGTTATAAGCCAATGGATGTGTGAATGTATAACCAGTTTGACAACGAAGTGGATGGAGTGGTCTCTCCTGGGCTGTACATACCAATGGTACATACCATTGAAGTCTTTCATAATCCTTTAAGATCTTTTACCTTAAGGAATATTATAACAATAGCAAATGAATTTAGTTCATTATGCCAAAAAGTTTAGGTTTCAAGTGCAGCAAAAAATGGCCGTGATAAGTCAGAAATACGAACCACTGAATAACGCTTCAAGCGAACGAGATCTCCAGCAACAACAATCCACTCCGGTTTTAGGCCTGATAAACTCTATTGACAGATTAGAAAATGATGAAATTAAATTACTGATTCTTAGATCTGCCAAGTAGTGATGTGGAGCATTTGTTTTTCTCCCGTGTGCTGTGCTGAAATGTTTAGGGTTGGCTGTCCTGTGCCATAGGCTAACGTGATATTTTACTTTACTGCTTTTTTTCCACTGTAGTCTTGAAGGTGGAAATCGCTTAGATCCGGTGCTGCCCAACAGAAAAGGGGACATGTTTCTGGTCAGGCTCTGTGGCGCAATGGATAGCGCATTGGACTTCTAAGCTCAGGTTTGAGGCCATTCAAAGGTTTGTGGGTTCGAGTCCCACCAGAGTCGGTTGTTTTTCACCAGGATGCAAAATGAGCCTCACTGGAACATTGTTAGGATTGAAGAGAAAATAGATAGCTTACTACAAAGTACATCCAAATTCTTGAGGAATACATGTGACACTCTGATAGACAGCTGAAAATGGGCAGAAGGTTCACCTTCCAGCATGAGAATGACACTGAAAACACTGGCAAAGACAAAACGAAACAGGATAGGAAGGTGACTGTCTTTCAGTGGCCAAGTCAGAGCCATGACCTATATCTGACAGAATCTCTTTGGATGGACTGGAAGAGTGCAGTGCATTGCCGGTCACCACGAAATTTGACTGGGCTCAAACACCTTTTGCAAGGAAGAAATGGGCAAGAACTCCCCTAACTAGGTATGCACAGGTGGTAGGGACATATCCAAACAGATTGATGGCTGTGACTGAAGCAAATAGAGGCTCAACAAAGTACTAAATGAGAGGCTTGATCACTTTTCCAATCCTGCTATTTTAGCTGGTCATCTTCAATTCATTTTCAGCAGTTACATTTTTTTCTCATGACTTGCATGTTGTAAGGCAAAATATGTAAATAAAGTTGGAAAAAGATATTGTTTTTGTGATTTCTGACCTCAGACTGTAGGACTAAACAGTGACTATTTCAAAGGCGTATGAAGATTTTCTATAGGCACCACATAGAAATATATGTTGACCAGCGGAACATTGGTTGCCCCATTTGAGACCGGTGTTGAAATATCTCGGCCTACTTTCCTTTGGGTGTTCAGACTGTTGTTTCTGGATTTTCGTTCAACTTTTTCAGTCCAACCAAACTACACTAAACTTAATTCAACCACGATGGAAGCCAGCGTAAAATGAAATCGATTAAGGAGAAACATTGTTCCTCAATAACAAGAGCCTCTCACTTCAAAAACCTGGGGGCCATTCTATAACTAGAGAAAGAAATTGGGCCTCTAAAAATAATCCCTGTACAAATACATGCCGTAAAACTGTCGACATCAACTTCTCCATTATTAAACCCGAGATAGAGACGTTAAAAAAGATTTAATGCCAAGTAATCCCTGAGCTGTCCACTAAATGGCTGCAGCTCAGAGTCAGCTTGTGTTTAAATGCACTTGAGCTGTGCGTTGTGGTCGCCGGGCGCGGTGGCGCGTGCCTGTAATCCAAGTTACTGGGAGGTTGAGGCTGGCGGATCGTTTGAGCTCAGGGGTTCTGGGCTGCAGTGGACTATGCCGATCGGGTGTCCGCACTAAGTTCGGTATCGATATGGTGGTCCCGAGGGAGCTCGGGACCACCAGGTCGCCTAAGGAGGGGTGCAGGTCAAAGTCCCCGTGCCGATCAGTAGTCGGTTGTGGGTTCGAGTCCCACCAGAGTCGGACGTTTTTCACCATGATGCAAAATGAGCCTCAATGGAACATTGTTAGGATTGAAGAGAAAATAGATAGCTTACTACAAAGTACATCCAAATTCTTGAGGAAAACATGTGACACTCTGATAGACAGCTGAAAATGGGCAGAAGGTTCACCTTCCAGCATGAGAATGACACTGAACACACTGGCAAAGACAAAACGAAACAGGATAGGAAGGTGATTATCTTTCAGTGGCCAAGTTAGTTTTGAGTATTCACTAGATCAGGGTTGCCACCCCATTAGAATCTTTACTTCATCTAAAATTTAATTTAGCGGTTGATTTAGCGATGCTAATTCTGGTATGATACTAATTTGTCAGTATCTGAGCAGTTCATTCTAAAAAATGTCATAATTTTGTCATTTAAAAACCATTTGTCAAAATACTTTTTAAATCGAAGCAAATGATCCCTGAAACTCAGCATTGAGTGTAATTGCTACTATAAACAGCAGATGTCGTTTCAGGCTAGATATTAGAGCGCTTCCTTTTTGGCTGTGTGGGATCCAAATAAACAGCACAAGTGTTTATGGGAACGTTTTATCTGTATTTCTGGTACCAATGTAAGTCAACCTGAATTGTGTCGCCCAGTTGGACCACTTTAAAAAATAAGTTCATTTTATCTCCTACGAGTCCTCCTACTAGTCTGAATTGGTTTAGCTATGATACTACCTGTTTCTGTATGGAACTTTATAATAGCTTTATATCACGATGGTTTTATGCCGATTTAAAGTTATTACCATTAACTGAAACTTATATATAAGTTATATATCTAAGTCAATATTGAACTGGAAATGTAATGATTTTGGCTCTTTTGTAGCTATTTTATGTTGTTTTTCCCCCTGTGTTGTCATAAACCCACACCCGTATTTTATTTGTAACTTCCTGGATTTTTTTCCCTTTTTACTTTTTACTGTGGTCCAAATGGTAGCTGGTATGTTAATAGGAGTTTACATATTGTAAGCTCCTGTATAATATAAACCCTAGATTATTTATTTTACTATTTGTCCCATACATGTAGACATGTTTAGATGTCTCTGATTAAATTAATGTAAAATTAGAAATGATGAGTTTAGGGTACACTTATAGTGGGGCAAAAAAATATTTAGTCAGCCACTGATTGTGCAAGTTCTCCTACTTAGAAAGATGAGAGAGGTCTGTAATTTTCATCATAGGTACACTTCAACCTCGAGAGACATAATGAGAAAAAACAAATCCAGGAAATCACATTGTAGGATTTTTAAAGAATTTAATTGTAAATTATGGTGGAAAATAAGTATTGGTCAATAACAAAAGTTCAACTCAATACTTTGTAACATAACCTTTGATGGCAATGACAGATGTCAAACGTTTCCTGTAAGTCTTCACAAGGTTTGCACACCCTATAGCTGGTATTTTGGCCCATTCCTCCATGCAGATCTCCTCTAGAGCAGTGATGTTTTGGTGCTGTCGCTGGGCAAAACGGACGTTCAACTCTCTCCACAAATTTTCTATGGGTTTGAGGTCTGGACACTGGATAGGCCACTCCAAGACCTTGAAATACTTTTTAAGGAGCCACACCTTCATTGCCCGAGCAGTGTGTTTGGGATCATTATCATGCTGGAAGACCCAGCCACATTCCATCTTCAATGCTCTCACTGATGGAAGGAGGTTTTGGCTTAAAATCTCACAATACATGGCCCCGTTCATTCTTCCCTTAACACGGATTAGTCGTCCTGTCCTTTTTGCAGAAAACACAGCCCCAAAGCATGATGTTTCCACCCCCATGCTTCACAGTAGGTATGGTGTTTTTGGGATGCAACTCAGCATTATTCTTTCTCGAATGAGTTGAGTTTTTACCAAAAAGTTCTGATATTATATCACATGATATTCTCCAATCCTCTTATGGATCATCCATATGCTCTCTGGCAAACTTCAGACGGGCCTGGACATGTACTGGTTTAAGCAGGGGGACACGCCTGGCACTGCAGGATCTGAGTCGCTCTCGGTGTATTGTGTTACTGATAGTAGCCTTTGTTACTTTGGTCCCAGCTCTCTGCAGGTCATTCATCAGGTCCCTCCGTGTAGTTCTGGGATTTTTGCTCACCGTTCTCATGATCATTTGACCCCATGGGATGAGGTCTTGCATGCGACCCCATTTCGAGGGACATTTTCAATGGTCTTGTATGTCTTCCATTTTCTTACAATTGCTCCCACAGCTGATTTATTCACACCAACCTGCTTGCCTATTGTAGATTCATTCTTCCCAGCCTGGTGCAGGTCTACAATTTTCTTCCTTTGGTCTTGGCCATGGTTGAGTTTGGAATCTGACTGTTTGAGGCTGTGGACAGGTGTCTTTTATATAGATAACAAGGCCAAACAGGTGCCATTAATACAGGTAATGAGTGGAAGACAGAAGAGCTTCTTAAAGACGAATTACAGGTCTGTGAGAGCCAGAAATCTTACTTGTTTGTGGGTGACCAAATACTTATTTTCCACCATGATTTACAATTAAATTAAAAATCCTACAATGTGATTTCCTGAATTTTTTTTCTCATTTTGTCTCTCATAGTTGAAGTGTACCTATGATGAAAATTACAGACCTCTCTCATCTTTCTAAGCAGGAGAACTTGCACAATCAGTGGCTGACTAAATACTTTTTTGCCCCACTGTATATAACATGGCTAAAATAAAAAAGGACTCAAATTCAGTCCATGAGCCATGCTAGTTGTTTACAAACAGAATTTCATAAGGCCCCCATTTTGTGTAACCTAATCTGATGGCTAAAATGAGCTTCAAAATCAGCCTGCACACATCTTACTAAGAGTAGTACAGATGATCATGATTAGCCTGTTGATTCACAACCATTATTAAACCTTAAACTACAACTGATTTTAAAAACAAATAAGGTGACCTGTGCATGGATTCAGTATTAGTGGTGGATACGAATGCTAACTTGATACTAACTAAATTGAACCCATAATACATAATGCAAGGTTAAACCAATTAAAAATATATATATTTCATGGATTATTAATTATGGAATAATTAAAGAGTCAGGCTGGCACAATGGCATAATGGTTAGCGCCGTCACTTCATAGATCCAGAGATGCCAAATTCCAGAAACAACTGGTCAACTGGTGTCTCTAAACTGTCCCAGTGTGAGTGAGTGGTGCATGTGGCCTGTAATGGATTGGCCCCCTGTCTAGGATTTGTTCCTGCCTTGCACCCTGTTCTGCCACATAGGCCCTGACTCCCTACAACCTTGAATTGGTTAAGGGAATATAAAAATGAATGCATGAATGAATGACAGAGGCTGTGTACCACAATATATGGGCAATAGTACTGGGACACACCACTTAATCACCAAATTCAGGCATTTCATTCAGTCCCATTGCCACAAGTGTACAAATTAAGGCACCTAACCATGCAATCTGCATTTACAAACATTTGTGAAAGAATGGGTCACTCTATAGAGCTCAATGAATTCAAGCGTGATACTGTGAAAGGTTACCATTGTTGCAACCAGGCAGTTCATGAAATTTATTTCCTCCTAAATATCCCATGAACAATTGTGAGTTGTATGAATTAAAAAATGGATGCAGTTAAGAACCACAGCAACTCACTCACAAAGTGGTAGACCACATAAAGTTACAAAGCAGGGTCACCTTGCAGAGTGCATAAAAGTCACCAGTGCTCTGCTGACTCAATAACAGTCGAGCTCTGGCATTAACAAAAGCACAAAAACTGTTCGCCAAGAGCTTCATGGCATGGGTTTCCATCAAGTATCAAATGAAGTGGTCTAAAGCATGCTCCACTGGACTCCAGAGCAATGGAAACATGTTATGTGGAGTGATGAATCAAGCGTCTCTATCCCTTCTCTATCTGGCAGTCTGATGGGTGAGTCTGAATTTAGTAGAATGTTACCTGCCTGATGTCACTGTGCTAACTTTAAAGTTTGGTGGAGGATGGGTAATGCTATGGAGTTGTTTTTCAGGGGTTGGCATAGGCCCTTACTTCCAGTGATGGGAAAACTTAGTGCTTCTGCATGCCAAGATATTTTTGACAATTGCATGCTTCCAACTTTGTGGAAAACATTGGGGAAAGCCTTATCTAAATCAGCATTTCTGTGCCCCAGTGGAGGTCCAAAAAGGCATGGTTGGGAGAGTCTGGTGTGGAAGAACTTGATGGGCCATCACAGAGTCCTGACCTCAACCCCATCAAATACCTTTGGGATGAACTAAATTGGATATTACAAGTCAGGCCCTCTCATCCATTCTAATAAGAGTGGAACCTGTTATAGCTGCAAGGGGGAGACCATTCCATATTAATGACTATGGATTTAGAACGGGATGTCACATAAGCTCCTGAAGGTGTAATGTGTAGGTGTAACAATACTTTTGTCCATATAGTGTATATCAGACAATTTAAGAGGATATTAAGGAGAAGTTTCATTGTGAGTTATGAAGTAATTCCATTGCTCATAATTATAAATAGGAATTAATATAAAATTATTAGTTTGATACATTTTAATAATTATTAAATGATACAAAAACATAGTACATAATTGCGAAACAAGTGTTTTACATACCCAGGTGATTTACAATGCTGACATTATAGTATGTAAAATATGCAATAATATTTAAATTAAATATACTTTAAACCTCACGCAACACGCTGTTTATTTTAGTTTCCTGTTTCTGATACTGTAGTATGCAGTATGGCACGTAGCCATATGCCCCGCCCATGACTCTGCCCACCACAGGAGTCAGGGAATATTTAAACGCAAAGACGCGCTGTTCAGTTGAAGAAACTTTCGCCTAAGAGACGCTGGATAACAGGCTCGAGGCATTTATTTTGCCCAGTGGATCATTTGGAATTGTACAACTCCCCAGGATGAAGTCGCCAAAGATAAAGTCTCAGAGCAAATGTAAGTTTAAGCTTTGTACTCGCAAACCCTCCTGGTTAAACTGTAACGATGCAGGTTAATCGACTTTGAAGGTCGTGCAGACGTTGTTCTATTAATCCTGGCTTTACTACAAAATATTAAGATGAAAATGTGCTTCCGACCATTTTTCAGCCTTCATTGAGGAAGATGACGACCTGAACGCCGTGCTGTGCGAGTTTGACGCGGTGATAGAGGATTTCACGTCGCCTTTTGAGAAGAGGCATTTCAGATATGATGAACACCTGAAAACGATGAAGAGGAGAAGCAGCGCGAGCGTCAGCGACAGCGGCATCAGTGACTCAGAGAGTGAGTCTCACAACTGACATGTAAAATAACTATGCGGTTATATTAAGCAGTGATACAGGTCGTTTTAAATAACTACTAGTGACTTTATCCAGCATGATTTAACGCTTCATCAGTCAACATCAAATTCCGGGATTCTACCCTGGTTTTTTCCTAGGCAGAATAAATCCCAATACTGTCATTTTCTCTACAACACTTTGGTTACTGTGTTACTACACATGCTATGGCTATGAGAACAAAAAGTCTGAGACCATTAGTGAAGATGCTTCTCTTTTGGATTTTCTCTAATTTAATACAATGTTTTCCTCACAAATTATATAATCAGCATAACAATCTGAGTGAAAATTTGAACCTTTAAAAAAAAAAAACTTTATGAATTTCAGAATGTTAGTATTTGGTATGTTCCACCTTTTGCTGTAATGATGACATTCACTCAAGCTGGCATGGACTCCACAAGTTTGTGCAAAATCTGATGATCGATATTATTCAAGCATGGTTTCACACTATTCTAAAGAGCATCTTGTGATGTAACTGTATCTTCTTTTATCTTCAAGTCCCCCTATAAAAGATTGATTGACACAAGATTGACACAAGAGTCATACATACTTGATCTTCTTTAGTCTTCATGTATTTGTTGCAAAGTTGTGAGGTGTGTTTTGGGTTACTATCCAAAGCTGGAGTGTAAATCATTCTCAGCAAAGATAAAAAAAATGTTTTGGCCTTCATTGTAACTGTGACAGTACCTCAGGTTTACTCTGGTATACTATTTAAACTTTAGCGATACAGCTGTCTGTGTATACCTCTTAGGACAAAAAGGAATAACACAAGAAAAAAATCAATTTATATTAAGACAAAGTGTGTTTTTTTCAAGTTAATATGTAAAGTAGTCAATTTTGAGATTTGCTGTAAAGGTTATTAGTCACTGAGCCAGTTTTTTGCCATTCGTCGTCAGTCTTTCCTCATGATGGATGAAAACTTTTACACTGTCTCATCTCATACCTTAATACTTCACCACACATCACATTGCCATACTTACCAATTTCACAGTGGTTTTGTTTCAAGTGCCAGTATTCTAGTTTAGAAACAACAAATTGGAACATATAATTATTGAATAACTGATCAAATTGGTGAAGAAATACCAACAAGCATCATAAAATCTTATTGAATCACAGTATGTATTGAATGAACACCCACATTGTTCATTTGGCTCCATCTGGACTTACTATGTAAGTATAATACACAAAGAAAATAGTACAGAAATGATTAGTATTAATTAGTCCAACAACCTTGACTTAATATTACAAGAACTGTAGAAATTATAAACTTGTACAATTTATACTTGGACAGATATAGGGTTAGAGGGTAAAGAATATCAACAGACATGGCAGGATATAATTTAATCGGGTGGTAAATTAACCCCTCAAGTTAGTATTTACCCAAAACTAGACTATCTTGTGTATTGCCCTGTCCATGGTGTTTTCAAGCCTTGCCTTGAAGCAGGAGCAAACCTGGTAACGCTGAAGCAGATGAATAAATGTACTATATAAACACTGAGAGCCATAATGCACCAGGGAAATATCTTAAAAAAGCATTTGGTTATCCAGGTCATTTTACATGTCTAGTGAATCCAAAGCAGAAGCAGAGTAGTAAAATGAGCATAGGGGTGGCACAGAGACTGAGATGCAGAGGCATATAGCACAGGAATGATTTCCATCTGATTTGTGTAAATTCTAACCACATGCATGGCAGGTCACTCACACTCAAAATGGCTGAGCTCATTATATGTAGCTGGAGTGAGTGCATTACTTGGATCGATGCTTTTATTGATCTAAGGCATATTTTTGTGTTTGCTCACATCTTTTATTTGGCAGCATATGATCATGTCACTCAATCATTCAAATTGGACTGATGGCTTCTTTGCTTTGCCTGAACAGGCAGTCTTTTGTGGTATTTCTTGGAAAATACTGGCAGTGCTGATAAGGGTACTTGAGAGGGGTGTAAAGAAAGACTGATCAAATGTATAAAATGATGAGGTGCCAAAGTTAGTAGTTTTAAGTGTAGCCTGAAGGATACATGGTATCGTTTACAAGCTAAACACTCAACTTTCAATTGAATCCCTGTGCCTCTTAAAAAATACACCTAAATAAGTTCCAAATACATTCATGTCATGAGATACCCATATCCAGAGAAACTTACAATTGATACAGTCTTACAATCCAAGCAATTGTGGGTTAAGGCCCTTGCTCAAGGACCCAACAGTGGCAGCTTGGCAAAGGTGGGATTTGAACTCTGTGCCTTTTGGTCTATAGTCCAGTACCTTAACCCCTAGGCTACCATTGTTCCCTATTTTATGGTTATGTGTTTCTGTGTTTAATGTTTGAATTGTCTCAGTTCGTCCCAGTACATTCAGGAACAAACAGCCAAATGTGTCAATTTTGTGGTGACTTAAAATATCTTCTGGCAGAATCAAAACCTTCATTATGTCACTAGCAGTCACACTCGTAGTTCTTCACTACTCTGTGGAATGCAAGCAACACTTGGCCTTGTGGCATGTCTGCTTCCGTTTTGGAGTTGTGGTGTGAGTGAGCTAAGATGCAAACATAAGTCTGCATTTAGGAGTCAGTGGAGATTTGGCAAGAGTGTGTTTACACCACTGAGGTGCAGTCTGAGCCAAAAGCGAGGGCTCAACTGGCTGAGCTTCTCTGTAGCAATATGCCTGGTGGGTCTGAACTCTTGAGCTGGGATAAGACTGGGAAAACATGCAGTCGGGGTGTTATTTTACACAGAGAGAAGCATGCACACACTGGCCTTCAATTAAGCCACCAGTGGGTGGGACTCTCAAAAATGATGAAGACAAAGGTTTGCACTTGGGTTGTTTTTGTGGCTTAGGGTTGCCATGGGTTTAGTAGAGAACTAGAGCAGTACAGTGATGTCAGGTGGTTAGTGATGCAATGGTCCAGACTTCTTCTCATTTCCTCTCATATCTGTGTGAGGACAGTGCATAGTTTGAATGTGTATAGACCTGCAGGAGAAGCCCAGAGTTCTAGTAAAATGTATTATTTTCCTCTGAAACAGGTGCAGACTCTCTCACCAGAAACAGCTTTAGCTTCAGTGATGAGAAGCTCAACTCCCCTACTGTGTTCTCCCCTTTACCCACAAGTCCTTCAGTCATGTCACCAAAACGTAAGCCTCATGCCTTTTGTTTGGATAGTTTATGTTGAATTGTGTTGTATTTGTACTTATTTGACGATAATGTCCTTACAGCTAAACTTGGTGACACAAAAGAGCTGGAAGACTTCATTGCAGACCTTGACAAGACTTTAGCAAGTAAGTGCTAATAATATGACTTTTGTCATTATTTCATTGCAGTAATCAGATTATTAGAGTTCTAATGTCAACAGCATTTCAGTCTGAAATGTATCAGAATAAATCAGAATAAATACCAAAACTACATATAATCAGACAACATTGTACAAAATGCATCACAATATTACTCTGTAGCAATAGTTACAAGGTTGAAATAAGAGCAGTCAAATTATTAAAATTTAATTGCACCAACTGTATCATGTTAATCTTGATTAATAACAGTTTTGCTTGCTTGGACACTTACACTTATGTAATTTAGCAGATGCCCTTATCCAGGGTGACTTACAACTAATACAATCGTACACTTGTTGGTTAAGGGCCTTACTCAACAACCCAAAAGTGGCAGCAATTGGATTTGCACCCTCGACCTTCTGGTTAATAGTCCAGTATCTTAACCACTAGGCTACCACACCCCCCACTAAAAACATGTTTGCTTACTAAACACAAAAAGCACAATAACAATTACCAGAATGATGCCTTTTAATTATTTGTACGTGCTTCATACAATTCAGGGTCATGGGAAGCTGGGGCCTACCTGGCAGCATACAGGGTGCAAGGCAGGAGTAATTATAGACAGGGAGCCAATCTATCACAGCACACATAGTCTCCCTCACACTGGACTGGGACTCCTTAGACATACCTGTCTAACCTGGAGAAAATGATACCAGAGACCAAGCTGGGAATCAAACCTGGGATCTCTGGAGCCTTGAGGTGACAGCGCTAACTACTGCATGACCAGGCCACCTCTTTGTAATGCAAAATATTCATTTTATTAGGTACTTTGATTGGAAACAGCATTTGAAAGCTGCTATCTTGTGTGTCAGGCATGTCGTCAAACCATGCAGTTTCAACAAATCTGCTGTTGCACAGTAAGGAAGTGTCCCAAATCGTTTAGAATTTAGTTCCCATTAGGCTAATCGTGGTATCTATGATATGGAGAATGTAGGGTATAGTGGTCCGGGAACATTTCAGAAACAGCCCATAAGTATGGGTGCATCACATGATGTGACTAATATTGTTAAAAGTAATTTTATATAAATGCTGCTATGTGTTAATAATTTGTTAATTTGAACAGCCCTAGTTGACATACTAGATGCAGTTCGTTATATTGTGTCTGGTACACTTAATTTTTGGTTTTAACAAGGATGGTCAATTGTGCTTCCAACCAAACAAAAAATAAGTATATTAATGGATTAAAATATATATAATGTAATGTGGAATATTTACTAATTGTAATGCTATTGTCTTTCTGTCTTCAATGTAGTTAAACTCATTGCTTTCATATTTTCATAGAGATGCTACTAAGGGAAATGAAATCATGACTGTATACATAGATTACTGGAGATGTTTTGCCGTTTTCAGGTAGTCAGTGAATGTAAACCAAACTGCATTGTTTTTCCAGCTATGGGAGGCCCAACAGTTCAGAAGCCCTGAATATCACTGAACAATATGTGTCTGTGTCTTCTTGGCTCCATGTATTTGTTTTGAAGTATTCCTGTAGTGCTGTAACATGTCCTAGAGCATGGAATGTGTGTGTAAGCAACAACTACTGTCAGAGAAGGTAATCTCTCCAGAGAAAGCATTACCCCTAGTCCATTTTGCTTGAATATGCTCAGGGGTGAACATTTTCCAGTCTGTGCATCAGGACAGTTCATGCTGGCATGTTTATGGGACATTGTGTTTCCAGCTGGAGTGTTCATTAAATACTAGCTTGGCTTTGACAATTGACAACCCAAGGAGCTGCACTCACTGTACTCACTGTGCACTTGTTCTTCTCCAGGCATGTGATGTGGAGTTGGATGTCCTATTAGGAAGAACAGCTAGGCAACAGGACACTCTGGACACGGCACAATCATGACTAAACAAGTCAATCCATGACGATGAGGATGAACGATTACTTCCTGATACAGCCATACACAAGAACACACAAACAATGACAACTTCACTATCAGGACTGACTGAGCTCCGTCTGGAAAACTTTATGTGGAAGATTATTTAAATGGCTTTTTATAGAAATGTATTTGTAATTGTATAGAGCGATGTATCTGGTTATTGTAAATTAAGTCTTCTGTGAATATATATTTTTGTATTTTTATGTAAATACGAGTTCTTTAAATGCATACTGCTTTGTTATAAGAAGCTTTTCTAATACAGATATTGCATTATTAATTGAGCCTAACAAGAATGCAAACTTAATCCAGTAGAAAACTGGAAAGCTGTATTTCATACAACTACTTGAGATTAAAAGGGAAAACTGTGATTTTAAAATACGCCTCTCTGTTACTTTGCTTTTTCAACAGTCATTAATGTTGGTTAGTTAGAGTTAATATACAGTTTTTTCAATAGTATGGTCATTAACAAAAATAAATAAATAAAAATAACGTACCCATATTGAAATGTCAGATTGCTGCAAAACTTGGCATGCAGTTATGTCTCAGACAGATATGTGCAGTGGGACAAAAATGATTTAGTCAGCTACTGATTGTGCAAGTTCTCCTACATAGAAAGATGAGAGAGGTCTGTATTTTTCATCACAGGTACATTTCAACTATGAGAGACAAAATGAGAAAAAAATCCAGGAAATTAAATTGTAGGATTTTTAAAGAATTTAATTGTAAATAATGGTGGAACATAAGTATTTGGTCACCCACAAACAAGCAAGAGTTTTGGCTCTCACAGACCTGTAGCAACTTCTTTAAGAAGCTCTTCTGTCCTCCACTCGTTACCTTTATTAATGGCACCTGTGTGACCTCGCTATCTGTATAAAAGACAGCTGTTCACAGCCTCAAACAGTCAGACTCCAAACTCAACCATGGCCAAGACGAAAGTGCTGTCGAAGGACACCAGGAAGAAAATTGTAGACCTGCAGCAGGCTGGGTAGAGTAAATCTACAATAGGCAAGCAGGCTGGTGTGAATAAATCAGCTGTGGGAGCAATTGTAAGAAAATGGAAGACATACAAGACCATTGATAATCTCCCTCAATCTTTTGTTCATGAGAATGGTGAGAAAAAATGCCAGAATTACATGGAGGGACCTGATGAATGACCTGAGAGAGCTGGGACAAAAGTAACAAGGCTACCATCAGTAACACTATGCCAAGAGGGACTCAGATCCTGCAGTGCCAGAGGTGTCCTCCTGCTTAAGCCAGTACATGTCCAGGCCCATCTGAAGTTTGCCAGAGAGCAGATGGATGATCCAGAAAAGTATTGGGAGAATATCATGTGGAAGAAGGAAGAAGAATTGCACCATACGTACTGTGAAAAATGGGGGTGGAAACATCATGCTTTGGGGTTGGTTTTCTGATCCGTGTTAAAAGGAAGAATGAACGGGGCCATGTATCGTGAGATTTTAAGCCAAAACCTCCTTCCATCAGTAAGAGCATTGAAGATGGAACGTGGCTGGGTCTTCCAGCATGACAATGATTCCAAACACACCGCTCGAGCAACGAAGGAGTGGCTCCGTAAAAAGTATTTCAAGGTCCTGGAGTGGCCTAGCCAGTCTCCAGACCTCAAACCCATAGAAAATTTGTGGAGGGAGTTGAAAGTCCATGTTGCCCAGTAACAGCCCCAAAACATCACTGCTCTAGACTAGATCTGCATGGAGGAATGGGCCAAAATACCAGCTACAGTGTGTGCAAACCTGGTGAAGACTTACAGGAAACGTTTGACCTCTGTCATTGCCAACAAAGGTTGTGTTAAGTATTGAGTTGAACTTTTGTTATTGACCAAATACTTATTTTCCACCATGATGTACAATTAAATTCTTTAAAAATCCTACAATATGATTTCCTGGACTTTTTTTCACATTTTGTCTCTCATAGTTGAAGTGTACCTATGATGAAAATTACAGACCTCTCTCATCTTTCTATGTAGGAGAACTTGCACAATCAGTGGTTGACTAAATACGTTTTGCCCTACTGTATATGATTACAGATGTGGTCTGATTAGACACTGGATCTTGTCATAAGATGGTGTAAAAGTGCTTCCCCCACAGCCCTATGAAAAGTCTCTCAGATGCTACTTTTGGGTAGAGTACCTCTTGGTGGGAAATTGTTTACTGCTAGACATGCCTCTAGGATGCACTCAAAGACATTTTGCCAAGTTGACAGACTTTGAGAGGGAATGCATCATTGGACAAATTGCCCGTTGTCTAGGCTGTTCTGACCTAAATGTTAGGAGGTGTTGGGAGCAGTGGTCCTGTGAGAGCTCTGCAATGGACTGATGTACGTCCAGGGTACATGCTTGTCTAAGCCCTTTGAATTCCGGGGGTAAGTTACGGATCCCCCTAGCAACCCTTAGCAGTGTAGTAGAGGTTAAAACATGGGAGGTGGCGGGGAAATGCTAGGTTTGAATCACAGCAGTACACTGGCATCTCATTCAGGTCATATTTCTGTCTGCGTCAAGTGAATTCTGGAATAGGCTGTGGACCCCCTGTGACCCTGATCAGGATAAACAGGGTTGAGACAGAAGAAATTATAAAAACAAGGCTTTCTTTAAAACCTACACTCAACTGGTTAGTTTTATGGGTATTTAACATGTAATAATAGAGCTACACAAGGAACATGTTGCTGAATAGAGCTTTGCTGAATCATTCAGTGTACTGATTAAATTAATCACGGCCTGCAGGCAGCCTGTAAATGGTTTACTACGCAGTGGGGGATCTCAGCTTGAGAGCGGTTGTTCTGCAGAATATATGACAGCTGGTCACCACCTCAGCACGTTTGTCTACTGTCAGACAGTCAAAGAGGTAGTGGCCTGCCGAAGCTTACAGGTCTGCTTCTCTATTTAGCCTCTTTAAAAGAATGAGGGTCACTTCTCTAGTAAATTAAATTGTTATTCAAATAATGTGGTCATTGATATCACTGGAACACCAATGGGGCATGCCAGCTTCTGTTTAGTCTATTAAAAGGCACATGTCATTTCTGTATTGAAAAAAGCAGAACAAGCCCAAATTTACATAAGTCAGAGCATGACCTTGGTACTTGGAGTTCTTTGTTGATAATGAGTGTGATCATCCACAGGAGCAGCGCTCCTGCAAAACGCAATTGGTTCCAGACAGTGCCCGACACCTGTGTGGACTGGCCAGCAGCCTTGTGTTTTCACTCTCCAGGCCTGAGGCCAGTTAGTGTCAGACATGTTGACACAACAGCTTAACTCTATGGAGCTGTACTCTGTCATCTTTATAACAGAACTTGCACTTGGCAGTAGCAGGAACCTTTTTGGCAGCTCTGCCTGCGCAGCAGAAGGGCACTGGGCTAGAAGTGTGGGAAAGCAGCAAGAACTGGTGACAAATTTGTCTTTCAACACTACTGCATATGGCAGGACCAGGAGCTCAATATCCCAACATTCCAGTGTGGAGTGTTATATTAATAAGCAAAAGTTTCATAAAATGCCAGAGAATAAGAGGACACATGACCTGTTTTGAAATAACTTTGTACAAGAAAAATGATGGAAGTACAATGAGATTTATGCTGATATCACACTGAGCTGATTAACAGTCTTTATAGGCACACAGTAAAACACTAAAACACAAGCAGCACTGTGCTATATACACTCACCGACCACTTCGTTAGGTACACCTGTTCAACTGCTTGTCAACGCAAACATCTAATAAGCCAATCAGATGGCAGTGACTCAATGCATTTAGGCATGTAGTCATTGTCAAGATGACCTGCTGAAGTTCAAACTAGGCATCACAATGGGGAAAAAAGGTGATTTAAGTGTCTTTGAAAATCGCGTAGTTGTTGGCGCTAGATGGATTGGTCTAAGTATTTCAGAAACTCCTGATTTCCATGCACAGCCATCTCTAAGCTTTACAGAGTATGGTCCGAGAAAGGGAAATAAAATCCAGTGAGCAGCAGTTCTCTGGGCAAAATGCCATGTTGGTGCCAGAGTCTGCTTCAAGGTTCGAAGTGTTTGTTCAGAGATTCTCTTCTGCATTCCTTGGTTGTAACGAGGGGTTATTTGAGTTGCTGTTGCCTTTCTATCAGCTCAAACTGGTCTGGCTATTCTCCTCTGACCTCTGGCCTCAACAAGGTATTTTCAGCTGGAGAACTGCCACTCACAGGATATTTTCTCTTTTTTAGACAATTCTTTATAAACCCTAGAAATGGCTGTGCGCAAAAATCCCAGCAGGTCTGCAATGGCTGAAATATTCAGATCAACCCCTTGAGCACCAACAATCAGGCCACGCTCAAAGTAACTTAAGCCATCTTTCTTAAATATATATATACTTTCTTAGTCATCTATATAAATCTTTCTTAGTCATCTTTCTTAAATATATATATATATATATATATATATATATATATATATATATATATATATATATATATATATATATATATATATATATATGTATGTATATATATATATATATATATATATATATATATATATATATATATATGAAAGATGACTAAGAAAGATTTAAGAAAGATGATAAATATATATATTTATACATAGACAACACAAGTAAACCCATGCAGTTTTTAAATGAAGGTGTTTATTATTAAGGGATAAAAAATCCAAACCTACATGGCCCTGTGTGAAAAAGTGATTGCCTCCTAAACCTAATAACTGGTTGGCCTCCCTTAACAGCACAACTGCAACCAAGCGTTTGCGATAACTTGCAGTGAGACTTTTACAGCTTTGTGGAGGAATTTTGGCCACTCATCTTTGCAGAATTGTTGTAATTCATTGGAGGGTTTTCTAGCATGAATGGCCTTTTTAAGGTCATGCCACAGCATCTCAATAGGATTCAGGTCAAGACTTTGACTAGGCCACTCCAAAGTCTTCATTTTGTTTTTCTTCAGCCATTCAGAGGTGGACCTGCTGCTGTGTTTTGGATCATTGTCCTGGTGCAGAACCCAAGTTCGTTTCAGCTTGAGGTCTCGAATAGACGGCCGGACATTCTCCTGATGAATGACCTGATGAATGACCTGGGACCAAAGAACAAAGTAATAACTGCTGGGACCAAAGTAACAAAGGCTACCATCAGTAACACATTATGCCGAGAGGGACTCAGATCCTGTAGTGCCAGGTGTGTCCCCCTGCTTAAGCCAGTACATGTTCAGGCCCATCTGAAGTTTGCCAGAGAGCATATGGATGATTCATAAGAGGATTGGGAGAATATCATGTAGTCAGATGAAACCTAAATAGAACCTTTTGGTAAAAAACTCAACTTATCGTGTTTGGAGGAAGAAGAATGCTGAGTTGCATCCCAAGAACACCATACCTACTGTGAAGCATGGGGGTGGAAACATCCTGCTTTGGGGCTGTTTTTCTGCAAAGGGGACAGGACGACTGATCCGTGTTAAGGGAAGAATGAACGGGGCCATGTATCGTGAGATTTTAAGCCAAAACCTCCTTCCATCAGTGAGAGCATTGAAGATGGAACGTGGCTGGGTCTTCCAGCATGACAATGATCCCAAACACACCACTCGAGGTAACTAGGGAGTGACTCTGTAAAAAGCATTTCAAGGTCCTGGAGTGGAGTGGCCTAGCCAGTATCCAGACCTCAAACCCATAGAAAATTTGTAAAGGGAGTTGAAAGTCCATGTTGCCCAGCAACAGCCCCAAAACATCACTGCTCTAGAGGAGATCTGCATGGGGGAATGGGCCAAAATACCAGCTACACTGTGTGTGCAAACCTGGTGAAGACTTACAGGAAATGTTTAACTTCTGTCATTGCCAACAAAGGTTATGTAAGTATTGAGCTGAACTTTTGTTATTGACCAAATACTTATTTTCCACCATGATTTACAATTAAATTCTTTAAAACTCCTACAATATGATTTCCTGAACTTATTTCTCATTTTGTCTCTCATAGTTGAAGTGTATCTATGATGAAAATTACAGACCTCTCTCATCTTTCTAAGTAGGAGAACTTGCACAATCAGTGGCTGACTAAATACTTTTTTGCCCCACTGTACAATTGCTCCCACGGTTGATTTATTCACACCTATTGTAGATTCACTCTTCCCAGTCTGGTGCAGGTCTATAATTTTCTTCCTGGTGTCCTTCGACAGCTCTTTGGTCTTGGCCATGGTTGAGTTTGGAGTCTGACTGTTACAGGCTGTGAACAGGTGACTTTTAAACAGATAACGAGGTCAAACAGGTGCCTCTCTCACAGACCTCTCCCATCTTTCTAAGTAGGAGAACTTGCACAATCAGTGGCTGACTAAATATTTTTTTTTGCCCCACTGTATATATATACAGTATATACATAGTGTATATATACATATATATATATATGTGTGTCTGTGTGTGTGTGTGTGTGTGTGTGTGTGTGTGTGTGTGTGTGAGCAAGATGATTGAAGTTACTTTGTGTGTGTGTTACCACAGCACAACATATTTAGCAAAGGTGTCCTCTTTTTCCCAGACATGCCCTCTTTTGGGACCTAGTAATGCGTTTGACCTGGATTTCTAAATTGTCTAAAACTTTAGGGATTTGAATTTGCTTTCTACAGTTGCTATATACTGTGAATCTCTGGCTGTTCCTGTGGTGTAACGCTTTACACCAAGTCAAGGGTAATGACCAATGGTTGTGTGCAGAGCATTAAAATTAACCATGGTTTTACCATGTTTTTTGGCATAAAGTAAACTATGACTGATTCATAGTATACCCATAGTTACCATAAGACACCATAGCAGTTCACTGCTAACGAAGAACTAATAAAACTAACTATAAACTACTTAGTTTAAGGTAACTATGGTCATTGTATGGTTAACCATGATTCTACTATGAACCTCTAAGATACCTTATGGTACACTATGTGTATACTATGAATCCGCCATGGTTTCATGGTACTTTGGTAAAACCATGTCAGAGATACCGTAGTAACCATTCATAGTTTTCTTTCAGACAAAGAAACATGGTAAAACCATGAGTAATTTTCATTAAGGGAATGGACTAACTATTTGTATGGACTTTACAAACTTTCAAGCACCACTGTAGAGTTGGTATTGCTTATCACCTTTACAAGTATTTAAAAAAAAGTATGAAGTTTCAGATTATATGAGTAAAATGCCCCACAATGTTTAAGCCATTAACATCCAGTACTAAAAACTTGGGATGTTTGATAACATGTAAGCTAGTTTAATAGCAGTTGCTAACTGCTGTCCTATTAGCTGTGTGCTAATAATAATACCTACTTAAAATTGTTTTTAATGCCCTTTAATGTCCTTGATGTCCATGTTTGTCGACAATGAAATAAATCTAGGCTGACTAGACGAATGTTTCTAAACTAGCTTGCAGAAGTCACAGAGATTTTCTGCTAGTGACTTCTGCAAGCTATTAGAAGCATTCGTCTAGTCAGCCTAGATTAATTTGCTTCCTACATAATATTGGGTTTATGGTATATTTTGACAGCTTTGGGTACTATTAAATAACAAAAAATGAAAATACATATTCATATTGAGAATATTACTGTAACATCAGTTGTCTGGAAAATGGGAGCTAGTTTCCTTGCAGTTAGCTGTCCTGCTAACGTGCCAATGCTAACCAAGTACAGGTTATTTATGAGGTAATGGTCATTCCTATTGCTAAATAGGTAGATTAAACATGCTACTACATGTGATGATCGAGATCCTGCATACTAAAAAGAGATGAAGCACAATAAAATCCACAGTTAATAGGCAGAGTCGCCTGTGCCACGATATAATGCTGATATCATTAAAAGTAGCTGGCGTTTGAATATTTTATGCATGAGTTACAAATTTTTCCATTACAAATAATAAACTCCCACTATCCGAATATCTACTACATGAGCCAGTTCCCCAAATGTGGTACATTTAATTGCAGAGTTCAACCGTTACATGTTCAAGGATACTTTAAGACTCCATAGTCCTTTTCTGAGAAATCCTCTTAATCAGACAGGATATGACTCGTCCCATGAGATGAGAAATCAGTTTGCATCAGGCCTGATCCCACAGCAGATGGTACGTTCAGCTCAATAGCAACAATGATCACAACAGACAATCTGGGCCCTGCATGTGCAGTAACCTACTTTTCCAAACTGAAAAGAGATAGGAATGTACTGTGTTCTGAGGTGTGTCTGTTTCAAAATGACTTCATCTCAAACTTTGTATGCTTAATTAATCAACGGATCCAAAGATCCAGGAAGAATAACTTTGCAAGGTTAAACAGGTATGGGTTTAAAATTACATATAGGTATTGCAATGAAATGTGGAATGCTTTTCCAAAGTTTAGGGATGATATCATAAAAATGTCTCGCTCTAACTGAGCTGCAGTTAATTCTGGAGATTAAAAGAAGGCTTGTCCCGGCTGAGCAAAGTGTTTTGTGGTTTGAAAATGTGTAGTAAATGCATTGTAGCTCATACATTAAGCTTTAAAGGCTTACTTTGATGATGCACACTCTGGCTATTGCAGCAAATTAAGTGCTGGTTTTCTTTTACACGCAACTGTGTTTTAATCAAGCTTTTCTTTTCTCTGTTTTATCTCGCTTCCATGCCTTGTTGTGTGACCTTTTGTGTGTGGTGGGGTGAAAGGTGGCTGATGACACAGAGGTTAAGGGAAGGATAGAAACAATGGAGCGTCTGCGTGCTGTGAATGCGCTTTATCTTAGTTTTCCGTGATCGTAATTCCGTATGCACTAAAGCCCCAGGAGGCATCAGACCATAACACAGCATGTTATCACATCAGAGATCTCAGTGTCTTTGGAAACTGTGTGTTTGTTAAAGCAAGTAATTGAAATGGATCTGGATCCCCATGTGTTTAGGATATTAGCCTGATTCCTGCTGATGTTAGCTTGTTGGTACAGGTTGAGCTTGATATAAAATCGTATTCCTAATTTAAGCCTTTCTTGATCTATGGGATGTAACCACATTAAGCCTAGCCGCTTTCATCCAAGCGTCACATTTCATGAAGAAGCAGAGAAGTCCAAACTAAATTACCTCAGTGAGTTGGGCCTGAAATTCTGGATTGCTTGGGTTGGCATGCAGTCCTAGTGTATATGTTTTCATGGGAAATGGTCAGCGTAGTAGCAACTGAGGCAGAACTATTGTTCCCTTCAGCCTGAATTAACAAACACATCTGTGTTACATCACAATGAGTAGCAAATGAGTTAAACATTCAGATCCACCCACTTATATTTTATTACTCCAAATAAGCCCTGGTATTAAATTAGACTTTTATTTGAGATGTTTTTGTCTCACTTCCCAGTCATGGAGTCTCCTGTATTGCCTGACAGCTACCGTCCTGGCAGGGTGAGAGGGGAAAGAACTCCCGCCTTAACTTTTTAAAATAGCCTTTAGTAGAGTCTCTAAGCTCTGGTGGCACAATGAATATTTTCCACTGTGGAGGGCAGATGGAGGGATCTTCCACTGGCATGGCAACAGCGACCTCTACCCAGCCTTGTATTGAACTGGCAGCTCATTATCTGTTCTCATTAGAAAAACAGCTCATTCTTTACATATGACCTCAAAAATCATAATTTTGAAGTGTAGACTAAAACCATATTTATATAGACAGGCTTTCGGTTAGATTTAGACTTTAGACTGGGATGTGTGACTCTGGTTACATTGGTTGGAGCCAGGGGTTACCTCTGCTCTGCCTGCTCTGTCATGCATTTGTCCAGATAATCCAGGAGTGTCAGACCAGACTGTCCAACTGGGTTGAATTTCAGTCCTCTTTGACCTTAAGCCAGGGTTATACAGCGTTTAATAACTCGATTTTAGCCCCGCTTCTCAGTCTGGCTAAGTCTGTGCTGGTTGGACCTAGTCTGCAGATTTTTCGGCAGTCTGAGTCAACAGTTGCAGAGAGCATCGAGAAGTGTGTAAGCTTTGCAGACTTTTTGACATGTTAGATATTTTAGAATGTGAGCTTAATCTAGTGGTGTATACTGGTCAGCGATTCAATCTGACCAGGTCCAATCAACAGCCAATGACAACTGGGCACGAAAAGACAACTTCCTGCATTTACTTTTTGTGCTCTTCATGTGTTCTTCATGCATGCAATGGCCCTCTACAATGGAGGACATGTTAATTGTGTTGTGGCAAGAGCACAAGTGCCTGTACAGCGCAAGTTCAAAGAACTACCACAATCACGTTGAAGCATATTTTTGTGTGTAGAGAAAAAGAGTAAGAAGAGTAAGAAGAGACTACTACAGCAATATGTGCCTTAATAGTTGCCTGAGTTGTTATTGGTATAACTGTGTGAATGCGTGTGCAAACGTATGTGAGTCTCCTATGTAACTTGAGGTGTGTTTTGGGGCGTGTTTGTTTCGGTTTGGCAGGTTGAAGTCATGTAGTCTGTGAGCCCTATTCGTTTAGTGTGCAATGCACATTTTTCTCATTGGCCATAAAAATCAATAAAACTCAGTTAGGATGAGTGAGATACCTAGTCTTTTTATAATCTGCGTTGACTTAAAAATTGTGTAGTGTGAGTTGGGAGTTCATAATCAAAGAGTTTTGTGGTGATCTGGGATGTTGGGTTGCTCCTTCTTGCTGCTCATATGTGATCACTCAAGTTTGTTGGTTGTGGAGAAGGTGAGTTGCTGATGTCTCATGTGATCCCTCTTGGTTGTTTTACCTTCAGCTTCTTCTCTTTCTAGCTATGATGTTATAGTCAGTGCTGCCAGAGTCCCATACTACAAACATATTATGTTAATAGACGCTGCTCTGCGTTTATAGCATAACAAACTACATTTTCTGTTTTCTCTCTGAGCTCTTCTTACAGTAGCAGTTCCAGTCCTCACACTATCTTCTAGTACCCGTTCACTCATGCTGTGGTTCCATCATCAATTCTAGTCCTCATACTGTTACTCAGACCACATTAGAGGGAATAATGACCCCTCCCCTCTACCAGCTGGCTGAGCATGCCTGGTCAACAGAACTTACCCTGAGGACATGAAAACCTAGTATGAACTCTGTTTACTGAACTAAATAATGCAGATACTCACTCATATTCTCTACATTATTATAGTTATTGTTTTATTTATTATATATACTATCGTCTTATATGCTATTACTTTACATTCACTATTTTATTATACTGTTAACATTGTATTGTGTTAAACACAATACAATGTTAACAGTATAATAAAATAGTGAATGTAAAGTAATCCTGTAACTGTTGATCAGTCCTGCACACCGGCTTGGAGGAATTTTAGCCCATTCCTCCGTACAGAACAGCTTCAGCTCTGGGATGTTGGTGGGTTTCCTCACATTAACTGCTCACTTCAGGTCCTTCCACGACATTTCAATTGGATTAAGGTCAGGACTTTGACTTGGCCATTCCAAAACATTAACTTTAAATTCTTTTTTAACCATTCTTTGGTAGAAACAACTTGTGTGCTTAGGGTCGTTGTCTTGCTGCATGACCCACCTTCTCTTGAGATTCAGTTCATGGACAGACGCCCCTGACATTTTCATTTAGAATTCTCTGATATAATTATATCCCAGTCTATATATATGTTTTATATATATCTATATATAATATATATATATTATATATATATATAATATATATATATATATATATATATATATATATAAAATATTTAAATCCTGGGTCCTCCCTGTGCCTGCATGGGTGTACTTCGGGCACTCCATTTTTTTCCCACAGTCCAAAGACATGTATGTTAGGTTAACTGATTACGGTAAATTGGGATTTGAGTGTGGTCTCTGGTGACAGGCGGAGCAACGCGTTGGCTGGAGTATTCTTGGTCGCATCAAATGGCAGTGGGTGGACATCGCACCGGTGGGACAATGATGATGAATGACAACATCTAGGCTGCCCAAAGAGGGTTTGGTACCATTTTGAGTCTTGGTCCTCCCAAGGTTTCTTCTTAATAACTTGTAGGGAGTTTTCCCTTGCCACTGTTGCCCTAAGCTTGCCCAGAACTAAACTATAGAACTATAGAAGTTTGACTTGAAACATGCATGCATTTGTCTAGTGTTATTCTAATTGATAGAATAAACAGGAGTCTAAGGTTCTGCTGTGCTCTCTTGGGCTCCCATCATCAGGGCTGAAAATGCTGTGTTGCATCATTTAGGATATAATATATCACAAAAATATATTACATCAGCTCCTGTGGCTCAGAGATACAGTAAGAACTAGCTGCTGCAAACAGTAGTTCTTAAAAACTGGGTTGCAACATGAAGGCTAGATGTTGTGATTAGAGGACCCATGCAGGAAGCACTTTGTCCAGCGCCCAGTGAAGTCAGTGATAGGATATACTATCTGCAGTCTGCATTGTTTTAGTTACTGTTCTATGTATAATTTCATTTCTATGTTTCTTCCCCTGAACTGCTGAGCTTGGATTATCTAATGTTTGGCTATAGCAAGAAAAAATGTGCATACAACAGGCTCACCATTCATAAGCATGATGCATTGAAGACAAAGTGTTGAACTACAAATGGCATTTGTGTGCCTGCAAGCCATGTGCATGAACAAACTGATCAGTATTTACAGATCATCTGTCAGCTCTTATTTTCTGAATATTTCACTGTCATAGTTGAAGCTTGCCAGAAGATGAACGTCATCGGCATCCAGGTTCATCTTTGCTTGTTTTGCCCCTAGGTGTTGTTAGAAGGCAAGATGTGTTATTTTTATTCAGGTTCAAGACTAAGTCAGGTCTTACGTACATGTTGCCAGTTTTCCTCCTACACATACAAGAAAATGGCATTCAGGCAGCGGAATTTACACTTGCCGGTCACTTTATTAGGTACACCGTGCTAGTACCGGGTTGAACTCCCTTTTGCCTTCAGAAGTGCCTTAAATCTTCATGGCATAGATTCAACGAGGTGGTAGAAACATTCCTCAGATATTTTGGTCCATATTGACATAATAGCATCACACAGTTGCTGCAGATTTGTCTGCTCCACATTCATGATGTGAATCTCCTGTTTCATCACATCCCAAAGGTGCTCTATTGGATTAAGATCTGGTGACTGTGGAGGCCATTGAGTACAGTGAACTCATTGTCATGTTTAAGAAACCTGTTTGAGATCATTTGAGCTCAGTGACATGTCACATTAGTCTGCTGGAAGTAGTCATCAGAAGATGGGTACACTGTTGTTATAAACGTCATAAATGGGTGGACATGTTCAGCAACAATAGTCAGGTAGGCTGTGGAATTTAAGCAATGCTCAATTCGTATTAAGGGACCTAAAGTGTGCCAAGAAAATATCCCCCAAAGCATTACACCTCCAGCAGCCTGATCTGTTGATGCAAGGCGGGATGGATCCATCCTTTTGTGTTTGTTTACGCCAAATTCTGACCTTAACATCTGAACGTTGCAGCAGAAATCGAGACTTATCAGACCAATCTACATTTTTTTCAGTGTTCTGTTGTGTCTGGTGGAACTGTGTGTTGCTATCATGTCAATATGGATCAAAATGTCTGAGGAATTTTTCCAGACCTTTGAATCTATATATTTACATATAGTATACACACACGCAAAATAAGTTAACCATTTAAATATAACAATCACAGCATTTGAAATAAAAGCTAGAAGTCATTTAGATGAGTCACAAAGGTAAACCTGTGACAGTCGAGACAGAACATCTTACAGATATGAATTAGGATAGGGGAATCAGATGTCACAGTAGTTTGGTAGTGTTAAGGATAATATAATGTTTCTGTCTGGGTTGTAAATTTTACTGACCTATAATTGGAAGAGCTGCTGCTGTGATACTGATACTCCAGAAGAACTAGGTTCCTATGTTTAAAAAAAAAAAGGACAGAAAAGTGACAAATTGTGTACTGTGATCTGCAGCACTGGGAAGTTTGTTCCTATTCATTTTTCACTGTTCAGTGGTGTGAAAGGAGATGGCTCTTTCCTGATGTCCTATTTATTTGCATGTTTGTCACACTTAAGTGTTTTGGAACAAGTAAACACTTGTAAATGCAGTTTTTAAATGAAGGTGTTTTTTATTAAGGCAGAAAAAAATCCAAACCTACGGGGTCCTGTGTGAAAAAACAGGACCCCCCTTGTTAAAACATAAGTATGGTTTATCCCACATTGAGTTCACTGTCTCTAGCCACACCCAGTTCTGATTATTACCACACCTGTTCTCAATCAGGACATCACTTAAATAGGACCTGCCTAACAAAGTGAATTACACCAAACGGTCCTTAAAAGCTACACATCATGCCGAGATCCAAAGAAATTCAGAACAATTGAGAAAGAAAGTAATTGAGATCTTTGTCTAAAAAGGGTTATAAAGCCATTTCTAAAGCTTTGGGACTCCAGGGAACCACAGTGAGAGCCGTTATCCACAAAGGGCGAAGACATGGAACAGTGGTAAACTTTCCTAGGAGTGGTTGGCTGACCAAAATTACCCCAAGAGCACAGCGACATCTCATCCAAGAGGTCACAGAAGACCCCACAACAACATCCAAAAAACTGCAGGCCTCACTTGCCTCAGTTAAGGTCAGTGTTCATGCCTCCACCATAAGAAAGAGACTGGGCAAAAATGGTCTGCATGGCAGAGTTCCAAGACGAAAATCACTTCTGAGCAAAAAGAACATTAAAGCTCGTCTCCATTTTTCCAGAACACATCTTGATGATCCCCAAGACTGTGGACTGACGAGACAAAAGTTGAACTCTGTTTTTCTGCTCCAGGACCTGGAAGACTTGCGGTGATAAATGGAACTATGAATTCTGCTGTCTACCAAAAAATCCTGATGGGGAATGTCCAGCCATCAGTTCGTGACCTCAAGCTGAAACAAACTTGGGTTCTGCACCAGGACAATGATTCAAAACACACCAGCAAGTCCACCTCTGAATGGCTGAAGAAAAACAAAATAAAGACTTGAGTGGCCTAGTCAAAGTCCTGACCTGAATCCTATTGAGATGCTGTGGCATGACCTTAAAAAGGCCATTCATGCTTAAAAACCGTCCAATGTAACTGAATTACAACAATTCTGCAAAGATAAGTGGCCAAAATTTCTCCACAACACTGTAAAAGACTCATTGCAAGTTATCGCAAACGCTTGGTTGCTGTTGCTGCTGCTAAGGGTGGCCAAACAGTTATTAGTTTTAGGGGCAATCACTTTTTCCCACAGGGCCATGATTTTTTTCTCCCTTAATAATAAACACCTTCATTTGCATTTCAACTGCATTTCGTGTTGACTTGTGTTGTCTTTGACTAATATTTAAATTAGTTTGCAAAAAAATAGGAAAACAGGAAGGGGGAAAACACTTTTTCACTCCACTGGTACCTCTCAGTACAGCTTACTTATCTGCATAGCAGCAGCAGCCCAGTCTCTGCCAGCAGTGGAAATAAAGACCACTTTCAGAGTACATGAATAAGAATTAGGCAGAGGTCTGTCAGTGACATGAAGGGCTCAATTATGAAGGCTATGAGAACAGTCATGAAAAACAAGCTGTCTTCTGTAAATGGCATCTTCATTTAGAACAATATCTTCAAACATGTTGCAAATAAGAAACTTATTGTATGCTACCGGACAGAAGATTAATTAGGCTATTTCTTATTCAAAGCACTCCCAAAGCAGGCAGCTGGAAAAAGAAAAAATACTTTCAGACTTGTTAAATTAATTTATCACTAGTGTAGGGAACAAACAGAACCAAAGTATTAAGCAATATCTATGCTACGAACAAACCCACCCAGAAAGAAACCTCTGGTATGCAGATGGTGATTATCAGTGACCGTTAAGTAACCCTTAAGACCTGCCCTTCTGCTTCATCTTCTCTTCCCTTCTGGCCAGGTCAGCGGTGTGGGCAGGGACGGCTTAATTTAGCATCACCACCCTGTCATTTAGTGCAGCAGGTTTTGTTTGACTCCCATTTGCACCTGGAGCCTGCAGGCTGGCAGGGTATCTGCTTACCTCAGCCACACCTTCCCTGAACAAACCACTTTCTCTGGGGGCTTCTCTTTCAACAAATCCAGAAACTAGTTTTACCCTGTCAACATAATTGCTTCATTTCATCCAAACGAATGTGGTAATTAACATAAAATAGACACAGAAAAAGACTATCCAGGACCAAACTAGATGTTACTGCTCTTCGTTCATGGCGCTCCAATATGTTCGTATATTGCCATGCTCTCCAAACTATCGTAAATTACTCAACCATCACTGATATTTCAAAATCTTCTCATCTACTCTAAAGCAGGATTAAAGCAGGGTCTTGCTCAGATCAACTGGCCAGATCAATGCTGCGTTCCCCACACCCCCATGGCTGTATTCAGCCTAATCCTTGTTAATTACCTTTTGTCATTATCAACCCCTCAGCCAAGTCAATGCAGGCATCATGCTGAGCTCACTTACAATGGGCTATGAGTGCAGACACGCTGCTAGTCTCCCACTAAAGCACCTCACATGGTCTCAGATGTTTTAGTACCATGGCCAAAATACATGTTCTGTGGATTGTCTAAATGAAAAGACTTTAACACAACCACTGCAGGGAACAAACTTAAACCTGACATTTATAGGGCACTTTCCAGAAGATCTACTTGTGTTTTTGTGTTTTTTGTAAGGTCTCAGAACTTGTTAAAGTGACTTGTTATGCCTTAACCCATGTCAGGTATAGACAACTCCAGAGCTTGATAAATTCAATGACCCTTCAAGCCTCTCAGCACGTTACACTTGCACTCGAGTCATTGACTCCTCTTAGCAGCTGACTGATGAGCTGAAAATAAAAACAACCAACTCTTCAAGCAAGTGAAAGTTATAAAATTATATCTAAACACTTCCTGATTGCAATGTCATTTTTTCAGTGTCAAGTTAAGTGGAACTGTTCAAGTCAAGATCTGGAATATCCAGGGAAGCCTCTCATATTACCACTTGTAGACTGGACAGGCATGCAAGGCCTGACATCACTGCCAAGGATTGCAGGAAGGTTTGGCTAGCACAGAAGTATTGCCACACTGGTCAACGGTTTATCACTCCATCCGTTACCTTTCTAGTAGCATCTAGCAAACTTCAGATCTTGGGACCTAAATGCTTGCAAAGACTCTCTTCCCAGTCATTTGTTGGATACTGAGGTGGTGGTGGAGGAAAAAATGCTACCACCTTCTGGCAACAATGAGTGCATATACATGCACTTAATAACCCGATAATGATCGGATTATTAGTCATGTGTACAGCATACTCCGATCTAGAAATCAGATTAAGTAATCCGATAAAAAGAGATAAATCAAAACTCGATTCAAGATTCATGATTCAGTACAAAGTTAGTCAGTGATTCAGATTCACAATAACTCTCACTCATTGAAGCTCTCTGCTATTTGTATCGTGTTTATCTTTATTTCTGCATCTGTGGTACTGTATTCTTAGTGCAGATAAATCTCCATTTGTCCTAAAAAGGTTACTATTGACAGCCAACCAACAGGGAAACAGGACACGAATCTTCCAGAACACAGGCTGCAGTTAGCATTAGCAGCTATGCTATCTCTTACCGAGCAAGTGTTTTGCTTATACTTGACACTTTCAATCCATTACTCACTAAATTACATGTGATTTTTTCAACAATTTATTATAAAATACATTTTGTGTTAATGTTTTTGGCCAGCTGTACAGTGGTGCTTGAAAGTTTGTGAACCCTTTAGAATTTTCTATATTTCTGCATAAATATGACCTAAAACATCATCAGATTTTTACACAAGTCCTAGAAGTAGATAAAGAGAACCCAGTTAAACAAATGAGACAATAATATTAAACTTGGGCATTTATTTATTGAGGAAAATGATCCAATATTATATATTAGCCAGTGGCAAAAGTATGTGAACCTTTGCTTTCAGTATCTGGTGTGACCTCCCTGTGCAGCAATAACTGCAAGTAAACATTTCTTGTAACTGTTGATCAGTCCTGCACACCGGCTTGGAGGAATTTGAGCCCATTCCTCCATACAGAACAGCTTCAGCTCTGGGATGTTGGTGGGTTTTCTCACATTAACTGCTCACTTCAGGTCCTTCCACAACATTTCGATTAAGGACTTTGACTTGGCCATTCCAAAACATTAACTTTATTCTTCTTTAACCATTCTTTGGGAGAACGGCTTGTGTGCTTAAGGCCGTTGTCTTGCTGCATGACCCACCTTCTCTTGAGAATCAGTTCATGGACAGATGTCCTGACATTTTCCTTTAGAATTCTCTGATATAATTCAGAATTCATTGTTCCATCTATGATGGCAATCTGTCCTGGCTCAGATGCAGCAAAACAGGCCCAAACCATGATACTACCACCACCATGTTTTACAGATGGGATAAGGTTCTTATGCTGGAATGCAGTGTTTCCTTTCTCCAAACATAACACTTTTCTGTTAGACCAAAAAGTTTCTTCCAATAGCCTTCTGGCTTGTCCACGTGATCTTTAGCAAACTGCAGATGAGCAGCAATGTTCTCTTTGGAGAGCAGTGGCTTTCTCCTTTCAATCCAGCCATGCACACCATTGTTGTTCAGTGTTTTTCTGATGCTGGGCTAATGAACATTAACATTAGGCAGTGTGAGAGAGGCCTTCAGTTGCTTAAAAGTTACCCTGGGCTCCTTTGTGACCTCACCAACTATTACACGCCTTGCTCTTGGAGTGATCTTTGTTGGTCGACCACTCCTGGGGAGGGTAACAATGGTCTTGAATTTCCTCCATTTGTACACAATCCGTCTGACTGTAGGTTGGTGGAGTCCAAACTCTTTAGAGATGGTTTTGTAACCTTTTCCATCCTGATGAGCATCAACAACTCTTTTTCTGAAGTCCTCAGAAATCTCCTTTGTCCATGTCATGATACACTTCCACAAACATATGTTGTGAAGAGCAGACTTTGATAGATCCCTGTTCTTTAAATAAAACAGGGTGCCCACTCACACTGATTGTCATCCCATTGATTGAAAACACCTGACTCTAATTTCACCTTCAAATTAACTGCTAATCCCAGAGGTTTAAATACTTTTGCATTCACTAATATGTAACTGGGTTTAACTTTGTTCTCTTTATTTACTTTTTGGACTGAAAATCTGATGTTGTTTTAGGTCATATTTATACAGAAATATAGAAAATTCTAAAGGGTTCACAAATTTTCAAGCACCACTGTAGGTTAATGTAATATATGTTATATATATATATCTATATATATATATATATATATATATATATATATATAATATATATATATATATCTCAGAGCAGCACTCCGAGCAGACAAAAACTTCGTGAGCAAGTAGGGTTTGATCTGGTTCCAGGTCATTGAAATGTAACTAATAGGTAATAGCTAGGTCATTGCTGCTACCTCTGTACCGCAGTAACATCTCAGTACCTTAAACAAACATTTTTGGCATCTTTGGCTTTTCATAAAAAAAGTTGCTTTGAAAAATAAAGCATTTTTTCTTAAAGAGGACTGCTCAGCCTATGCTGGAAGGCCTAGGAAATGATAATGATGATGATGATGATAACACTTCTTTCTGTACCGAATACACACTATAACTGTATGGTCACATGTAGGTGCCTAAATCCTTCAGTTACACACGTGGACAAAATTGTTGGTACCCCTCAGTTAATGAAAGAAAAACCCACAATGGTAACAGAAATAACTTTAATCTGACAAAAGTAATAATAAATACAAAGTCTATGAAAATGAACAAATGAAAGTCAGACATTGCTTTTCAACCATGTTTCAACAGAATAATTTTAAAAAATAAACTCATGAAACAGAAATGATGGTACCCCTGACAAATGTGACCAAACGGACATGTTAAATCAAGGTGTGTTCACTAATTAGCATCACAGGTGTCTACAATCTTAGTAATCAGTCAGTGGGCCTAAATATAGGGCTTCAGGTAGTCACTGTGCTGTTTGGTGACAAGGTGTGTACCACACTCAACATGGACCAGAGGAAGCAAAGGAAAGAGTCGTCTCAGGACATTAGAAAGAAAATTATAGACAAGCATGTTAAAGGTAAAGGTTATAAGACCATCTCCAAGTAGCTTGATGTTCCTGTGACTACAGTTGCATATATTATTCAGAAATTTAAGACCCATGGGACTGTAGCCAACCTCCCTGGACGTGGATGCAGGAGGAAAATATGGGAGGAAACTGGAGCACCTGGAGTAAACCCACACGAACACTGGGAGGACAAACTCCACACAGGTGGAGTCAGAGGTCAGTACTGAACCAGGGATGCTGGAGCTGTGTGACGACCACTCTAACCACTGTGCCATCGTGCCGCCCCAAAATTAATTCAGTATATATCATAATTCATTCCATATTTATCAATATTCATTCAATATATATTAGTGTTTATTCCATATATATCGTGCACGAGTTCAGTGAATCGTGCTTGGGCATGTTTGAAGAGGTGGGCCCGAGCGCGATTCACTGAACTCGCACATGGTACATATGTAGTGTGATCACGAATCGCACTCCAGTTCGGTAAACAGCATCAGATGCCTTTGTAAAAATTTTCTTACGTGCAGCACTAGAAGCCGAAAATCAGTGCATCACATAATCAGTACATTAATTATAAGGCTTATTAGAGCTTATAATTCCAGTCTTTGGTCTGGAGCACACAGCGTCCATTTGTAGGTGTTCAGATTCGTACAATTCGAAACCCTCACACTAGTCAAATGAACCAGGCTTTGGGTGTCAAATGCACCTGCTTTCCTGTTACCCTGACTAGGATTAAGTGGATAGTAAAATGAATGAATGAATGAATGAACTTTGACATCTTCATTCTATATATATCAAACTTCATTCAATATACAGTATATCGGTGTCCATTCTATATATATATATATATATATATATATATATATATATATAAAAACTTCATTCAATATATATTGGTGTTCATTCAATATATCAATGTTCATTCCATATATATCAGTGTTCATTCCAAGTAAAACACAAACCCAACTAAACAGATGGGATTAGACATAATGAATTGGATTTGCTTCAAGTGGGAAAAACATTTAATTAAACTCACTACATATTAATTATGATGAAAGCTAATCTCTGTCATCACTGCAGTTATGACATTGCACAAATCTGCTAACAACAAGAAGCTGTGTTCTGTGGAACGTAACCTTTAATCATCAAGTCCATTGTAATTAAGCCATGGGACTTAAACTGACTCTCCACAGCAGCAAGCTGTAACCCAATGTAAGACCGAGTACTGTATGATCCACAGTAGCTGTCCACTAGAAGATGGAAAAAAAGACAAACCAATGCCAAGACAAGACAGTACAAGTTTCAGTTTGTACTGAACTACAACTGGTAAGATCAGTAAATAAGCCCAAACATTACCTTCCAGAAATGTAAAAATTCAAATCCTAAGAATACCAAGCTAAATCATGACTACAAATAAAGAGAAATGCCTTACATGCCTTAGAGGAGAAAGAGAAGGTAAAGTTAACAAGAGACTTCTGTCTACAGCTAATGATCAAAAAGTCTTATTTATAAAATATAAAGATCTTTAAGTAGATAAGAAAATGTTTTAAAGTGTTGGCAGAGACTGTCAGTATCAGACTCATGACTACTTAATCATAACACGGTATATAAGCTGACATTTAAGCTCAAATCAGAAGATGAATGATGGGAAATTTTGCAAACTGCAGGTACTCGGGTTTAAACCACAGACACACCAGCATGCCTCTTATGTTACATTCACTATAAGAAAACTTTCCTTCCTCTCTCAAACGCAGCTTATAATGAAAATGTGCTAGTCCTCAAAAGAACTCATATCAAGTCAGGTATCTCAGCAAAGGAAGAAATTTAAGCTGCTTTTCTGCTGCCACAAGAACAGAAAGAATAGATGCTATATGAAAATACGAAACAGAAACAGAAGTTTGCATACCATTTCTATTCTTGTTTTTAGATGAAGGCAGTGTGGTTAAAGAGGACACATGAGCTGACAGTGACTCTAGCCACAAGGATTTATACAAACCTCAAAATATCACTATTATACAAATTACCAGTCTCTAAGGAATAAATTTATCCATTTACAAAAAGTGACATGACAAGAAGATTTGAATTAATTATAAACATTAACATTTCCTGCGCTGCAATTGTTTTTCAAGCATCTTTTGGTGTTCCAACACCAGAAATCTTAGCTTTAATTAATGCATTTAGCTAAACACTTAAACAAAATCACGTCAATTATTGGCACCTTTCAAAATTATTTTAAACATAATGAAATTGAGGCATGTTCTCATTTATATTTTACATTACCTCATCATTCAGTCATTCATCAATAAAGAATACACACCTTTAAACAAATTTAGCCACTGTTAGGGCAACAATTAAGAGCATTTAAAAACAACCAGAGCGCTAATGAACCTTCCTGGAAGATGACGGATGATCATTACGAATGTTTTTGCAAAAAACGGTAGAATTTCCAAATATAGAATTATCTCATCTCATCACATCTCATGAGGACCCTTAAGTATCTGGAGAGATTTTGTATCAATGAGTGAAAGTAAAAAGTAAAAGCAAAACACTTACTCTATTGGTGAAGTCAGGGTGCTAGTATAGCTGCTAATGTTAACTGCAGCCTGTGTTCTGGAGGATTCAGTTCCTGTTTTGTTTTCGGTTGGCTGTCATTTCTAACCACTTTAGGTATCATGGGGACTTATTTTCACTAAGAATAGAGTATTGTAAAAATAAAGAAAAACACAATAAACACAGCGGAGATCTTCACTGAGCAAAAGCTATTGTGAATCTGATTCTGAATCACAGTGTACTGAATCGTGAATCATGAATTGTGAAATGAGTTTCGGTTGAAACGAGTTGCTCGACTCGTATCAATTTAAGCAAGTGTGCCAAGTACCGAGCAAATGACGAGAACCAAGATGCATTTTTCTAGTCAAAATGTGTTGAGAACCGAATTCAACGAGCTCCGAGGTGCCACTGTATAAAGACTTGTGTATTTTAGCCATTTACTTCAGGTGAAATGTCCATATGTGTTTTATGCTTATCCCAGAATTCACTTGGTGTGGGCAAAAGTGCTCCCTGGATGAGATACCCATCAACTGCAGAGACCCCCCCAACATACTCACAAATGAGGGTGTATGTGGGAACTCCACATAATGTTGCCTCCCGTAAAAAAACGCAAAAAAAAAAACAAACAAAAAAAACAGGCAGTGATTAATTTGCCTCAGATGGCACAATCCTGTCCTGCAGTGAAAGCCTGAAGCGCAGCTGTGGACAAAGTCTGGGACTGAGGCTGGGAAAGTAAGAGGAACCGTTCAGGCACAGCCAGCTGGCTGCAGAGGTGTGAGGAACACACACACACACACACACACACACACAGGCAATGCATTTTCTGGTAAAGTCATCAGTAGACAAGTTCAAGTCCTTACAGCATGGAACACATGAAATGTATACTATCACAGAGGTGAATTGTCAGTACTTGCCTTAAAAATGCCTACAACTTTGCACTGGGGAGAATTTAGTGAAGTCTCTATGTGCCTGGCGTAGCTGTCTCATTGGAAATATGGAAGTGAACTTCAGGATACCTGGATATGTTTGGGTTCAGTGTCATACCATAGAAATGTGAAACAGTAGCGTTCATAATTCTGTTCTGAACAGTAGCAGTGCAGTGACCCGGTCACCAGAACCTCCTCCAATTCCTGTCAACAGAGCCTAGGCACATTGAAGGAGTTCACATTCACTAATGCTTTTAAATGTGTCATCAGATGAAGAGCTTTACTGGTTGACTGTGTGTGACAAGCACACAGATCTTTTCATTACAATAAGACAAAATGAGGATGACTAATGAAGTTTTTGGACGCTTACCTTTCATCCTCCTCTAAATTCTTACTTAAAATAACATTCCAGCATATTTAGTCTAATCTGTACTGCATCTGGAAGGCATGCGAGAAGACCACAACTAATAATGTTTGCCTGTACTGAGAAAATAGCAACCCCAAAGTCTAGAGACGATTGCCCAACTCATGACTATATAATAAATAAACATATTGTAGACTAGAGCAATAAAAGTTTTAGGATGAGACAGACATGAGAAAATGTCTTAGCATCCAACTTTCCAACACAGCAGAAAGTCGTTCTGTATACTTACGCTTCCCCTAAGGGTTTGTGGTATCCATGTGCGATCAGATTCACATTATGTTGGTAACACACAATCGCAAATTCTTCCCTGTAAGAAGCACTGTGAAGAGATGTATTAAAAATGGCAGATGCTACATACAGTCAGTGTAAATACCAGTACCATACTATTTGTACTAGGTGTACATAGTAACATCACACTATTTACAGTTAAATGTAAATAGAAATACACATACAGATGATAATCTTGTTTACACTATGTGTATGTAGATATGACTATCAACACCATGCTATGTACACTAACAATAACTATAACTATACACTAATTATAGTTATATGATTTACTAGGCAGGGTTAGTGCTATTTCCAATTAGTACAAATAGACACTCGTACAGATTTAAAATAAAAAAAAAATCAAGGTCTTGCCAAGACTAATCCAACGCCTGTTCTTAGACTTTTAATTGGTGAAAATGTCAATTTAAGCTAAACAGCTTTATTTTTCACATTATAGGCAAATACTCTAACTCATGCATTTGAGTTACTATCGCAAACTTGTAACTGGTACAAATGTCCAATTTAATACACAATACATCAAAACAAGTTTTGTTATTAATCTAAATAGTTTTAGTCACTGCTCTCCCGTGCTGCCTTATCGCAGATTAATTGGCTAGTGACAGCTCAAATTTATATGCTCCTGCTTAGGAGAACCTGAATGCCATAATGCCTTCAGCACCTCCCCACCTCTTACAAAATAAACACACACAATGCTTTCCTGTAAAGAGTTAAAGAAAGTAAAGGTGGAGTTAGCAATAAGTTGATTTATAACATTTAGCAGAGTTCACCCCTATTTTTCCAGCTGTCACTATTCTTTGACCGTAAACAGAACAACAGAAAACAGTGACTGGTGGGGAAACCTAATTAGCAGACTCCAATTCCAACAAATCAGGCCTGGGCATCAGGCATGTTTGCATGTATTTGGAGCTTGGGAGAATTGCTGAAGTAAGGTGCTTTTCCAAAACGCTTTAGCAAACTGCCAGGAATATATACCGTATTTTTCGGACCATAAAGCGCACCAGATTATAAGACGCAATATCAACGATCGACTTCTAACGGATCTATTTTCATACATAAAGCGCACCGGGTTATAAGGCGCATTAAATGAAACAAAACTCTTAAGTTCCGTCGGAAGCTCAGATGTTTGGTCTTTACCTGGCGCAGGGCGTCTTCTTGCTTCCTCCACTTCCGTACCATTGATTCGTTAATGTTGAATTCTCTCACAGCTGCTCTATGTCCATGTTGTACTGCGTGACTGATAGTGTTGTGTTTGAAATCCGCTTCGAAAATGAATGAATGAATGCACATACCGTAATGGTGAAGCACATACCGTATTACTTCGCTATGCTGCGCGCACTACGGTGGCCGTGAGCTTCGTAACTTACCAAGGCCGTGCTAAAACATTTTGACAGATTTATGAGCGCCGTGTACCATCTACAATCGGTTCTAGGTCAGAAAGCACAACCAGAATTAATTCATACATTAGACGCACCGCATTTTAAGGCGCACTGTCGATTTTTGAGAAAGTTAAAGGATTTTAAGTGCGCCTTCTGGTCCGAAAAATACGGTACTCACCGGACAAAAAATTAGGCATCTGACTGAAATGTAACTAATAGCGTGTAATACCTCCATGAATTCTAAAGAGAATTTTATGTAGATTGGAATTTTTTTCACTGCTAGTAGACCCATATGACCATCGATACACCTAAACATAGCTACTTCCTTCACACTATGGCCTTTGGCACACCCAAATGCAATCACTTTTTTTTGCCAATAAATTAACATCTGCATTGTGACCCATTTTCCACACAATGAATGAGACATTCACTGCACTGTATCACCTCTTCTCAATCTATGAATGTCGATGCACTGATGGGATCAAAATACTACAACCCCAAATCAGAGAAAGTTATGGTATAGAAATTGCAAAAAAATGTACAATAAAAATGTATCTTTGAGGAACATTGTTTTTAAAAGCATTTGTTGACAAAATGGAGATCCTCTGCCCATCTTTGCTCCTCAAAGCCTTTCGTGGATACTGCTTTTGTACCAAATCATGACTACAATCACCTCTTGACATCACCTGTTTGTTCACATCATTATTTACTTTTTTTAACCTCATTACTAGCCCTAAATTGCCACCGTACCAACTTATTTTGGAATATGTTGCAGACTTGAATATGTGCAGGAATGAATATTTATGAACAATGAAAGTGCTGACCAAACAAAACTTGGAACATCTTGGGTTCATACTGTCGGCAATGAAATTTAAGTCACAGTAAACTGTAAGACACACTGCGCATTTTAATTTTCATTTTCCATACTGTCCTATTTTTTTCTGATTTTGGGGCTGTACTAGCATGACCTAATGCTTTGTGCAAAGTAACACTCTGCAGTCCCTGGTTAGTGCTGCTGTCCAAACTACACTATGTAACTAATTAACACAAAGTACCTCCTGCAAAGGCTTGCGAATTCATTTGTGGTTTAATCAGTAATCAGGCAGGTTTACTTAACAGGAAAAGGTTGGGTAAAAACTGTGTCCTCTAATAACCCTTTCCCGATGTAAGAAGCCTGAGATGAGCTGGGCCTTCTACATGCAACGGCAGTGCGACACGTAGGTCACATCATGTTCCAGCAGGCTTGTAATTAGCACCTTCCTTTCTTATCAGGAAAGCTTTTTGGAAAAAAAAAACCCCTCCTTCAGCAATTCTCCCAAGCTTCGAATACATGCACAAAGAAATGCAACTTTGTCCTGATTCACTGGAATTGGTAGTGCACCAATGATTTTCCTCCCACAGAGAGCTGTTTTCTGTTCTGTATCAGCAGCATCAGGAAGCCCATTTGTAAATGCACATGCCTCACACGCCCATGCTGACAAACACAGGATGCACAGACACTCTCAAACAATACTGTAAACACATTCCTAAACATCCCTCCTACACACTGACATACTAATATCCCAAATAGATTCATTTCAGCACGCAGTGTAATGATCCGTGGTTAAGGGGTGTGTTGCAGGAACTAAGAATTACTATGCAACTGATAGCATGCAAAAAAATAAACGTAGTCGGAGCAGGACAAAAAAGACTGGAAAAAAGCTGCAAAAATGCATAAACATTTTTTAAAAGCCTTCTTTCAGTCAACTATTTGTTCCATCAGCAAATATTTTGAGCACACACAAGAATAAGTAAGTGCCCTGCGCTTGGTGTATTGTGTCAAATAATTGACAGGTACTATGTATGTGTAGGTGGTAATGAGATTGAGGGATTATGGGGTAAATCACATGTTTAACTGGCTTGTGGCACATCTGAATCACATTTCCCTTTGCTAAATAAGTAATTGTTCTCTGCCTGTGACCCTCTTGTGTCTGTTATTTGTGAATGAGCCTAGTGGGAAGCTGGAAAACTGCAACTATAGAAATAATAATAAAAAAATCTTGTTAAAATTTTATTTCCTTAGCAGAGAGAGATAAACTATAACAAAAATGTTATCTATCTGTGCTAAGAGCTATTAAATACAATGCAGGTGCTCAGTATACCTAGATATGGTTCTATTATTTTTACCTCTGGCATTTTGTAAGTATTGATTTAGAAAGTACAGTCTAAACCCGTTATCTCGCCCACGTCTGTTTCATGGCTATTTTTGGTGAGAGACTAGCTTTAACAAAGTTACAAAAAAAGTGACATTTATACCTGATGCTGACATAATGTATTTTACACATTATGTCAGCATCAGGTGATCATACAATCACATTTACAATGTACATAAACATGTACAGTTTCTATTTATTTACACAAATTAGAGAAATAGTCCGTGATTGACGATTGTCTCTGTGACGCGAAGCGCATGAAGTCCAGTCTGTAATGAATAACAGCAAAGTCATTACAAGATAAGCCTGTTCACTCCGCCATCATCTTGGTAACGCCACCAGACAGTTGCAACGCCGGATGATGTACAGCCCCTGTCTGTTGTGTTATATGCTGTTATATATAATATATGGGGGTTCATAGTCAAAGAGTCTTATGGTGATCAGAGACGTTGGGTTGCTGTCTTCTGCCTCCCGTGGGGTTGCCAATGTCTCATGTGATCCCTCTTGGCTGTGTTTCCTACCAGTTCTCCTCTTTCTAGCTTTGCTGCTATAGCTAATATTGCCGGGGTCTCATGCTACACTTGGCATCAGTGATTGAGTACCGAGCAAATTGAATAATGTACATTGAATGAATCCACTCCAGAAATTCACTGTATAAGGCATTATATGCATTGATGGAGTTGTATCGTAGAGGTCCTCCCTAATTAACAAAGAGGATATGATCTGACAAATTCATCACAAGTTAAATGTAACATGAACTGAGCAGTATTATGGCGGAGATACGGAAAGGATAAGTAAGAACCGAGACTAGTTAAACTGCGTCGAGAACCGAATTTTGAGTTTTGAGATGGTTGAGAACTGACATACCACTGTAGCTAAGAGAAATTAAAAATGCATAGAAAATCAAGGCTCAGGTCTTAGGAGGATATGGCAGGTAGATTGTAGTGAATAGTTATCCGGGGACCATTCTGGGCATGGCCTATAACTAGGGATGCTTCAGAAATTAATTTAAATGAGTACAATTATTGCTCACTTGTTATTAACACGTTCAATTTGACAGCCCAGCCAGAATACAAAGGTGTAACAGTAATAACAATCATGCTCACTGATAGGTATGTCTAGACATATTTTCAAAACACAAACCACAAGGTTGTTCAAATACCTCAGATTCTCTAGGTGTGTTGCAATCACAAAAATAAACAGTGGTCTATATCACATTTGTTTTCTTTCATACCAAAGTTGCCAAGGGTTTCTTCAGAAGGCATTATTATATTGCAGACTGACCTTGAGTGGCATATCTGAGTGGTGTAAGTGATTAACTGTACGGAAAGCAAATACTTCAGAGCAGGCACCAAACGTGTGCAATGAAGACAATGAAAGTTTGTGTAATTATTAAACTCTACATATGTTCTGTATGACACTGCAGTGATTTTTACTGGGCATGGCAAAATGAGCACACGGAACAAGAAAAGGTATAGAAAAGAAGAAATGAATTCTGCATATTTACAGTAACGTGTAGAAAAAAATGAGCAGCAGGCTTTAACTGCAGTATGAAATTATAATCATGGCCATGTGAGATGTTCATGTAATGGAAAAGCCCTTTGGTTGGCTTGGGTGGGCAGAAAAGTAAAACATACCAGACTGATCTGTCATTTTGCTCCTTAGCAGATGGAAAATATGACCAAAATAAAGGCCAAAACTGCCATGCCCTTTAGAAATCCAACAAACAGCCATCTCTGTTAGCAGTGGAAAGTCGGTGCTGTTTAGTACTGCTAAATTAAGTCAAGTGACGCCCCTATTATGTAGAAACAGCTGTAGTCTAAATATCAGACCTAACACAGCAGGAGCAGTTATTCATAAGAAGGTACACGCACTTCCTGTCAGCTTTCCCATTCCAAATCCCCAACGTCAGAAAAGATAATGGTGTTTATTATTAAGCTTTATTTGATCTAGTAATGGATCATATGACAATCACAGGATATGAGCATTGGCGTCACACACTGACCATTCATTAAACAACCTCAACGTCTAATACATGTATACAATTTACTTCCGGAACACTTTGTGTGTTGAACCAAGCAGTGATATTTCTTAGTGAAACATGACGATAAGTCATTATATCATGGAGTGAAAGCTCTGCAGATCTTTGTCAGACTATTGCAAACACATTCTCACACATGTCCCTGACAGGGGCTTTGCCCTTGAATTCATTGTAGATCTCCCCACACGCACTATTTACACGTGAACAGCATCTCTAAGCTTCCTTCCATAATACACTTATGCTCCTGCCACCTGCTGACTGTCCACAGCTCACCTCAGCTCTCATAACTCATAGTTCCACTTTCTCCCCAGCAACACCCAGTGAGTGTGGAGTAACCCGAGCCAGTGTTGGAATCCTCAGCACCCGAGAGACGTGCAACAGCCTGGCGGGGTAACGGTAGCTAAAGCACAGGAAGGAAAGGCACACTGATCACATGCGTGGAACACAGGAAAAACAAGCATCCCAACAGAGAGGAGGATTCTGGACTGGACGTAGGAAGAGGCGGTGGACTTGCGCAAGCAATGCTAAAGAAGCACATGCAGTCATTTGGGGAATGTCAGGGGTCAGAGTGGCAGCGTTCCAAGCAGCTCTGCTAGTGTTGAACACCAGAGCCAAGAGACAGGAAAGTGAGGAAAATGGGCTCAAGTTCAGTTTAAAAACACAGAAAGCTACAGTCCAGAGAGATAAAAATACCACTGGCTTTATCTACCAGTTAATCTGGACATTCAGGCTAGCTATTTCTGTGGGCCATCAAATTTATTTAAGGTGTGAGCTGCTTTCAGTCAGTCAGCTGACAGTGCTAACTGGGTCGTAAATCAACTGGAGATTCTCATTTTGCTCTTTAGAAAGAAAGCCCAGGTGTGAAATTGCACTTGAGGGTTAAGAGTTTTAGCAAGGTTACATAAGTGCACCAATGAGTGTGACATTTGCTGTGTGCCCTGCCACCTACAAGTATGTCTACACTATGTGATCAAGGGGAAAAGTGACAAACCTAAAAAAAAAAAAGCCCAGACAAACACATCGATCAAGTGGGAAGTCTTAGGCAACACTGGCCTATTTAACAGAGCATAAAGGTTACAGTGGGACATGCCATTTGCCAAGAATCAGTGCTCAGGATTTTCAGTGAAGACCCCTCTCACTTCATGAGCTTCAATACAGCACTTAAAAGTAGTTAAAAGTGTATCAACATTATATACCATTTTAGTACATTCATGATAACATCAGGAATTAAATTAGTGATCATTTAAAAGTTACAAAGTAACCCTAATATAATTCTTAAAACTTCATGTAGAAGCATGACATCTCCAAACTGAAATCTGCCATATCTGAGAGGCCTCAGGACGAATAAAGGAGCTTAAGGGAGGATTTTTGGTGGTACGTTGTGTTCAGGCACTGGACAGCACGGTAGAGGTGAAGATCTGTTGCAGGATTTGGGGGATCTCCTTGGTGTCCATGGCGACAAAAGAACGTCCTGCCGGCAGAGTCCTCTGGAGCCTACATGTCAGAGAAAATGAGAAAAGACCCCCCAAAAGCATCCCCCCAGAAAACATTACCTATGCAAATGTGCTTTCACTTACAATCAAATTGATCTAAACCTCAATGAGCCAACAAAAGCTGTCATTCACACAGGCTCTTTTGTGAGCATCAGGGGTTTGGGAAATGCCTGCTGGGGTGAAGGGCTAAAAACATCAGGGCGCCCGGTTCCTTTCACTCACCTCCCCTCCCACCTTTCCTATTCCAATGACCATTCATTACTGTCATTCTGTCCCCTGAGGAGGACACGTTCTAAAAAAACGTGCCCTTTAAATCATGGGATGTGAGAAAAAAGTGGGTCAGTGCTGACTTAGATTAAAGCAATGGGGAATGTGTTCTGATCCGGGCAATAGCATTGCCATCATGTCAGCATACTACCCTCAAATTTGTCATCACTAGGCTTAATCCGCACGATACAATATTAAACAGATTATGGTTTTGCAGTGTCTTGCACAACACTAGTGAAATATATTTTAATCATGCCTTAAAGCAGTAGTTTTTGTGCAGTGCCCCCATTTTGTAGATATGAAGAATATTTCCAAATTATAATAATAATAATAATAATTGTGTGAAGTTGTAATTCATACAAAACTGCAACTTCTTGGGAGAAAAAAAGTAGCAAATCACCTTTACAGGGTAATAATTACAAGTGACATGCATTATGTATCATCCGTTTTAGTGTGTAACATAGCAGTCTCAAACATGCCTTATTCAGCTGACTTGCTGCCCCACTTGGGAACCACTGCCTTAAAGTCACACTAAAATAGGGTAAACAAGGAACTAATTTAATTGCACAAACTTGTTGAACTACAAATCTGGGGCACTGATTTCACCAGAGTTTAACAGAGTTCACAAAGAGTTTAAGTGAACTTGTGACAGGCAAGTGTCGTAAAACGTAATCACGATCAAATAAGAGCATACTCGCACAATGCCTGGTTGCTTTGTACCGTGCCAGAGCACGGCTGTCCCTTTGAGGGTCAAGTGTGCTTGGGCATGGTACAGATTGCCTAGCGTGAGTATACCCTATGGGAGGAATGTCTCTAATTTGGTGTCCAGGTGGCACAGCACCAGGTGACCACCACCCCATCCTGCCATCCCTCCCTCAGATATGTGGAATCAAGCCTGTATGAAGCACGACCTGTGTCGACTCTGGGTTACCACAGTGTTGAACTAGCGAATTGCTGCTGTGCCACCCATTTGCCAACCTCAATTTCTTATTGAGGGAGGATATGCATGTCCCTATGTCATTATCAAATAATATGCCAATGACATTAGTGTGCTACAGAACAAGGTGGTGTGTGTCTGAACTTACCTATCAGCCTGGTCTCCAAGTGAGCCAATAAAAATGGCAAAGGCGTGGACTTGCGGGTTGCTGGTGAGGGTGCGGGCAAAGAGGTCGGGGCTTATGCCGTAGCGTTCCAGGTTGGCATCGCTCAGTACAATGACAAAGTGCTCATCAGCCTCCTCGAGTGCTAGCTCTTTTATGGCATGCTCCGTGCCCTCTAAAGTGTAATCTCCACTCATGCAGAACTGAGAGTGCGCATGCATGACCTGAGAAGAGGACATATGAATAGATACATTGCTACTGGAAAGCAACTTCACATTTTAAAGTATTTGGAACTATAGTTTGTAAACCTGTTAACATATACACTCACCAGCCAACGTATTAGGCACACGTTGCTAGTACTAGGTTGGAACCCCTCTTGCCTTCAGAACTGTCTTAAATGTTTGTGACATAATATTCAACAAGATGCTGGAAATACTCCTTCTACATTTTGGACCATATTGACATGACAGCATCATGCAGTTGCTGCAGATTTGTCGGCTGCACATCCATGATGTGAATCTCCTGACTATAGAAGCCATATGAGAAGAGTGAACTCACTGTCATGATCAAGAAACCAGTATGAGATAATTTAAGCTTTGTGGCATGGTGCGTTATCCAGCTGGAAGTGGCTTCAAGAAGGTGGGCACACTGTGATCATAAAGGGATGGACATGGTCAGCATCAATACTCAGGTTGGCTGTGGTGTTTAAACGATGCCTAATTGGTATTACAGGGCCCAAAGTGTGCCAAGAAAATATCCCATACACCATTAAACCACCACCAGCAGCCTGAACTGTTCATACAAGGCAGGATGCAATCATGCTTTCATGTTGTTTACATCAAATTCTGACCCTACCATCTGAATGTTACCCTCCCCAGGAGTGGTCGACCAACAAAGATCACTCCAAGAGAAAGGCATGCAATAGTTAGCGAGGTCACAAAGGACCCCAGGGCAACTGAAGGCCTCTCTCACATCGGCTAATGTTAATGTTCATGAGTCCACCATCAGAAGAACACTGAACAACAATGGTGTGCATGGCAGGGTTGCAAGGAGAAAGCCACTGCTCTCTAAACAGAACATTGCTGCTTGTCTGCAGTTTGCTAAAGTTCAAATGGACAAGCCAGAAGGCTACTGGAAGAATGTTTTGTGGACGGAGACTAAAATAGAACTTTTTGGTTTAAAAGAAAAGCATTATGTTTGGAGAAAGTAAAATACTGCATTCCAGCAAAAGAACGTTATCTCATCTGTGAAACATGATGGTGATAGTATCATGGTTTGGGCCTGATTTGCTGCATCTGGGCCAGGACGGCTTGCCATCATTGATGGAACAATTAACTCTGAATTCTGAATATCAGAGAATTCTAAAGGAAAATGTCAGGACATCTGTCCATGAACTGAATCTCAAGAGAAGGTGGGTCATGCAGCAAGAAAATGACCCTAAGCACACAAGTTCGTTCTACCAAAGAATGGTTAAAGAAGAAAAAAGGTGTTTTTTTTTAATGGCTTTATTCCTTATTCGAAATGTTGTGAACCTGAAGTGAGCAGTTAATGTGAGGAAACCCAAAAACATCCCAGAGTTGAAGCTGTTCTTTACCCAGGAATGAGCTAAAATTCCTCCAAGCCGGTGTGCAAGACTGATCAACAGTTACAGGAAACGTTTCAGATACTTTTGCCACTCACTAATATGTAATACTGGATAATTTTCCTCAATAAATAAATGACCAAGTATAATATTTTTGTCTCATTTGGTTAACTGGGTTCTCTTTATCTACTTTTAGGACTTGTGTGAAAATCTGATGATGTTTTAGGTCATAATTATGCAGAAATATAGAACATTCTAATGGGTTCACAAACTTTCAAGCACCACTGTACATGCCTAAATGCATTGAATTTCTGCCATGTGATTAATAGATACTGATTAGATATCTGCATTAGCAAACAGTTCAACAAGCGTACCTAAGTGTCCAGTGAGTCTACATCAGTGTTTCTCAATCCTGGACCTGGATCCCCACTGCTCTACACATTTTAGTGTTTTCATTACTCCCAACACACCTGATCCCATTACTAAGCTCATTAACAAGCCCATTACTGAAAGTGAGTACAAAGTGGGTGTGTTTAAACAGAAAAAGCATTAAAACGAGCAGAGCAGTGGGGCTCCAGGACCAGGATTGAGAAACACTGGTCTACACGCAATATATCACTTAAAATGTAAAGCACACAACATCACAATAGAAGAAAAAAGTCTTACATTTTGTGTTGAAATTTAGTCTATAAACGAGGAACTTCGGCTCCGCTACAGTGTTTGCGTTTTGGCAGTATATACCTACAAATGTTCAAATGTTTTGATTAGTTTCCTGAACCTTGCGTTTTCAAATTTATAATCGGGGCCATGTCCTTATTAATATACTATAATATGTTGAATTTGTTATGACCTTCCATCTGCTAGATTTTCCTGTCATACAATGTTGCTTTAGCAAAGTGCTCAGCCAAACCATTCTGATCATGAGGAGACTCTTTGGATATCATTTTATCACCTGATGCTCTTTCACCTCTGAATGCACCATATAGCTTTCACCTTTCATAACACTACTTAGCATGCTTCAAGTTAAGATGATAAAGATTGTTGGTGTTGCCATCTCCAGTTACAACCACTGAGGAGCAAACTGCAGATAATGTTTTTCTGCTGATGTTGGATTTTGTGAAACCAAACCATGTCCACACAACAGATGTCCCCCTTTTTTATTAGAAGTTCCTCATCTTCAGTTATTTGTAGGGAGTCCTTTGTCTCTGAAACGTCCTTCTCCATCTTCCTCATGGATCTCGCATTACAAAAGCCCTATCTACTCTGGTGAGGTTTTTGTCCATTACAGCAAAGAAGGAACTACCTTAGAAATGCTGTTGTGACACTGTCAAATGGTCTACCAGTAGACATTTTCATACACAACACGGCGTATACAGTACTACTACCCAGCCCTGCATTCTACAAACACTGGTATGAAAAGCCTGACAGGGAAGCAGAGCAGACTGTTACTCTGTAGAGAGACTTCCAGGTCCAAAATGTGCCACAGAGACTACAAACTGCCACAGTTCAGACATCTATTATTCAAAACATGCTGCACTGAACATGTCTTATGCACTTTCAAACTGGCTAGATGAGGACTCTAAGAACTTACCAAAAGGATGGGTTCCTAATTTGAACCTGGTTCTTTAATTTTGTGCTGTTACTGTAGCTCTGGTTACTCTTTGGGGTCTAGACTGTTTTTCTTGTCGCTAGATGCTTTGTGACATTGTCTGTTGTTTAAATAAACCTGAATTGAACTGTACTGCTGTTTTTTTCATTCCAGCATCCAAATCTGACTAAGATTGATACTTTCAATTTTAAATGAGCCTTAAATTCAGGCTCGAGTCCCAAAAAACTTCTGCCTGCATACACCCTGCCACATATTATGATCGGAAGGATGACTTCCAAGAATGCTTCTCAGGAAATGGAAAAAACACGAGTCAATGCCTACAGCACAAAGACGGGGTACATACCTTTAAAACCTTCAACCTCTGCTTGTTGTTCTTTGGCACTGAATCACATCTGACCAGCTCTAGATTAAAGCCATCTCCCGAGTGGCCCACTATGTCGTACTGCAGAAAAAACACAGGAAAACGGAGAGACGTGATCGTACTGCATCAGGAAAAGAACACACAAACAACTGCAAATCAATGCTGAAACCGACAAATATATGGGCATGAAGCTTTTTTTAGTATTTCCATTCACAAGCACTGCTAAAATGAAACCTGTTGACAATAAACAAATGAAACAGAAGTTAAATAAGATCATAACGTCACAAAGTCATTGTTAAACAGAAGGTCAATCAGAGTGCTGAACAACAGAAGAAAAACTATTTTTGATTTCTGCTAAATAGAACCAAAGGGCATTGTGTGACAGGTAATGTGCAACTATTCTACTGCTATTCTACTGAAATCCTTAAATAAAATAGTTGTATTTCACCAATAGCTTCTTTCACCAATTACCATGCCTATCATTTATATTTACAGCATTTAGCACATGGCCTTAGCCAGAATGACTTACAACCGATACAATCTTCAATGCAAGCATTTGCGGGTTAATGGCCTTGCTCAATGGACCAACAGTGGTAATTTGAAAGTGAATGAAGGTTAAAAAACACGGATTTGCACAAAGACCAAATTTACTATGGAAAAAGTACGTGAAAAAACATAGAGTACACTCAAATATTTAATCAGCCAATCACATGGCAGCAACCCAATGCATTTAGGCATGCAGGCATGGTCAGGATAGTCTGCTGAAGTTCAAATCAAGCATAGAATGGGGAAAAAAGGTGATTTAAGTCAATTTGAATGTGGCATGGTTGTTTGTGGTAGCAGGCTGGTTTAAGTATTTCAGAGCCTGTTGTTTCGGGTACCACTCCTGTCAGTTACGTACAGCCGACCGAGGCTACAATTTGCACAGGCTCAGCAAATTTGACAATACAACATGAGACAAAAATTGTCTGTTCTGGTGAGTATCCATTTCTGCTACAACATTCAGATGGTAGGGTCTGTATTTGGTTTAATGGTGTAATGACCTGAGTATTGTTTCCGACTATGTCCTGCCCTTTATGAACACAGTGAACCCATCGTCTGATGGCTACTTCAAGAAGAATAATGTGTCATGCCACAAAGCGCAAATCATCTCAAACCGATTTCTTGAACATGACAAGTTCACTGTACTGCAAATCTGCAGCAACTGCATGATGCTATCATGTCAATATGGACCAAAATCTCTGAGGAATGTTTCCAGCACCTTGATGAATCTATGCCATGAAGATATAAGGCAGTTCTGAAGGCAAAAGGTTTAACCCAGTACTAGCACGGCATACCTAATAAAGTGGCCGTTGAGTGTATATTGTACTCTCGGGACTGTGGTAGCCTAGCGGTTAAGGTACTAGACTATGGACCAAAAGGTCCAGGGTTCAAAAGGTCCAAGCTGGCACTGTTGGGTCCTTGAGCAAGGCCCTTAACCCACAATTGCTTGGACTGTAAGACTGTACCAATTGTAAGTCGCTCTGGATAAGGGCGTATGCTTCTTCTTCTCCATATTTCGGCTTCTCCCTTTATCAGGGGTCACCACAGCGAGTTAAACGTTTCCACCTCACCCTGTCCTCCACGTCCTCTACTGTCACCCCAACTCCCTGCATATCTTCATTTACCACTACCAAATAACTCCTCTTTGGTCTTCCTCTCCGTCTCTTGCCTGGCAGCTCCATCTCCAACATCCTCCTACCAATATATCCACTATCCCTCCTCTGCACATGTCCAAACCATCTCAAACTTCCCTCTCGAATTTTGTCTCCCAATTTTCCAACCTGTGCTGTCCCTCTGATGATCTCATTCCTAATCCTGTCCACCCTAGACACTCCTAAAGAGAACCACAACATCTTAAGTTCTGCCACCTCCAACTCTGCTTCCTGTCTCTTTGTCAGTGCCACTGTCTCTAAGCCATACAACAAGGCTGGTCTCACTACTCTCTTATAAATCTTTCCTTTCACTTTTGCTGCGACCCTTTTGTCACACAGCACTCCTGACACTCTTCTCCACCCACTCCATCCTGCCTGTACTCTCTTCTTTCCTCCTTTCCACACTCCCCATTTCCTTGGACAGTTGATCCCAAGTACCTGAACTCCTGGACCTTTGTGACCACTGATCCCTGTAGCCTGACTGTTCCACCTGCCTCCCTTTCATTTACACACATGTATTCTGTCTTACTACAGTTGACTTTCATTCCTCTCCTTTCCAGATTATACCTCCACATCTCCAAGTTCTCTTCTACTTGTTCCCTGTTCTCAATACATATCACAATGTCGTCTGCAAACATCATAGTCCACGGCGATACCTGTCTGACCTCATCTGTTAGTCTGTCCATCACCAGAGCAAATAAGATGGGACTCAGGGCCGATCCTTGATGCAGTCCCACCTCTACCTTGAAGCTATCTGTAGGATAAGGGCGTCTGCTAAATGATGTAAATGTAAATGTACTCGATTTAGAGTTTATTTCAGTTGTTTCATACTGTATGACTATTGACATCCATAAGACTCAGGAACATATATAGCAATAAATTCCAACTTGTTTATTCAAGTCTCTTTTCTTTTACACAAATGTGCCAAAACTCTATGGATATCTGTCTTGAATAAATGAATCTAATTTTGGAACAGTAATTTACTGTCTCTCTGAAAGGGAATATGTCATCATATGCAAACTATCTAGCTGATGTTGCACTTCTGCAGGCTGTAAGAAATTTCCAATTAGCACTGTGTGCTTGCCTGATAAGGCATTTTACAGTGACTATAGAAAATCATCATACTTCTTGTAAATAGTCAATTTTGTCTTATAGCCTGAAATAAAAATCCATTAAAATACCATTTTTTCCAGCTTCATTTACCCATTGTGCCTTACAGCATTTAAGTAGAGTAAAAAAGGCGACAGATCTGAAAATGAATAATGAACTATAATAACAGGGTTGTTAAAGTGATCAGCCCCATGATTTAATACTTCATAGAGCCATCTTTTGCTTTAATTACAGCCATCAGTCTGTTTAGATATGTCTCTGCCAGCTTTGCACGCCTGGATTTGGGAATATTTGCGCATTCTTTGTTGCAGAATTGTTCAAGTTCAGTCAAACCTCAGTGAGTGGTAATGTACTGCTTTCTTCAAATACATCCACTGATTTTCTATTTGATTTTGGTCAATCTCGGTCTCATCTGAGCACAAAACCTTTCGACACATGGCCAGCCTTGTGGAAACCATGTGAGGTTGTTGTCTTATCCACTATCTCAGCCATTAAGACTTGCAAGTCCTTCAAAGTTGAAACTTGTCATTTGGTAGGATCCCTGATCCATTTCATCCTGGCTTGGTCAGTTTGGAGAAACAGCCCAAATTAGGGTTTTGGTGATGTCATACACTTTCCATTTCTTTATCATACTCTGAACTGCACTCCGAAGGATAGTTATAGGCTCTGAAATATTTTTGTAGTTGTCTCCTAACTTTTCACAACTTCATCTCTGAGCCCTTTCACAAGCCCTTTTTGAATTCTGTGCATTACAGTGAACACCTAGAAGCAGAGTAAAGCAGAGAAAAGGGAAATATCTTTATATTATACAATGATTCTTATAGGCACTGTTAAGTGCAAGATTTTTTTTGTTTTACTTTGCAGAATGTGGTAGCATTTCATGTTGGATCATGAATCACCAAATCTGCAATTAGATGCCACCTCCCTGTCAACAAACTATTAAGAAGGCGTTCCAGAAGAAGGACATTTCTTTCATCTAACCATACATGTAAATCCCTGATGTTTGCAAGATACTAGTTTTAATTCCCCAGTGTGTTGACATTCCCTGAAATGTGCAAAATTTCTCCACAGAGGGAGATTCAGCAAGAGAGTCCCTCTGTAAAACTCCTGGCAACCAACCATTTCTTTTCACTGCTATAATCACTGTTGTCGTAGGGCAGTTTTTCAAAGGTCCTGAAAACCTTATTAGAATACATGGTGCCACAGTTTACATAAAATATGAAAATAGAGATTTTTCTAACAAAATCTGGCTGCAAAGAAGCTACAACTGGGTCATCGTTGGATATTCCAGCAGCACAATGATAAAACCATGCAAAAATGGTTCAGTGACCCCAGAATGGAGCTTTTGACACAGCCATGTACCTAAACCTTCCTGAAAACCTGTGAGCTAAGAAGGAGAGCTGAAGAGGACAGTCTGCCAGAGATTATCTAGGACTTTGGAGGATCTGAAGAGGTTTTGCGCTGAAGATTGTCTCATTTTTTGCTCTGTATTTTCCAATTTAATTAAATGTCACAGGAGTTATAGGTGTTGCAGGAGTGGGTGTTATGTGTTAAGGAAGGGTGCACAAAGCACTAAATGAAACTATTCCAGTGACTGACATGTGGCCATGCTACAAAAAAAACTCACTGACTCACACTCAATTCCCATATTCACTTAATCCAGTTGAGGGTTGTGGGGGGGCAGTGGCCTAAACGGAAGCACAAGGTGCTAGGTGGGAACAAACCTTGGACAAGGTTGTCGCACTGCACATGCACACGTACACACTCTCATTCCTATTGGTACACTTCAGAAATGCTAGTGAACCTAATGGATGTCGTCGGAAACCAAGCAAGTCCATGCAGACAATGGAAGAACATGCAAACTCCATTCAGACAGTGTCCAAGTTTGTCCTTGAACCTGGGAGTCTGGAGCAGTGAGGTAACAACACTAATCACTAAAAACAACTATTGGCTGCTAAGTTTTTGTTTTAAAAATAAATGTATTGCAAATAAATATCCAATTACAGAGTCGAATTCTCAACGTGAGGTGAAGCTTAATAACCACAAATACATTATTGCATAATACTTTTACCCATCATTGCCAAGGGTGCCAATAAATCTGGAGCTGACAGGCAGTGAAATGGAAAGATATATGATAGGCCAGCTGGATGCACATACATGGCATTAGATGGAATGAAGGAGCCATAATGTCTGGGGCCCACCCTCCTCCTCTGTCAGACAGCATGAATATTGTGTTCTTTTTATGGCTCAGTTAACCCTAACTCATCCTGGCTTTAACCCCCGAATAAGGGGCTACATTTTGAAGAACATTTTTTTGTATGAGCACCTCACCGCACTCCTTCCACATGACCTCCTCCCACTGAATCTGAGATCTAGAAAAAAAAAGAGTAACAACAGATTGGCTTTGTGCTGCTGTTGCTTCCTGGAAGAGTGATTCATTGCCTCCTGCATGCAAGCCAGCAGCTGGACTCGGCAGTAAACAGAACTGACCACTGAAGGTTAACCCTGCACAACTGATCTGTGTGTCAGCGTGCAAGAATATCGTCAGCCAGTCTCCATAGTAACCTCCATCACAATGTGTCAGCAGCCGGGGATATCCCTGTTACGCAGCAGTGCAAACACCATGAGGAATTAAACACTGGTGTGTTGGCATGGAGATAGTTGTCTATAAATAGACACAGCTTTCAAAACTTCTTCTTTTTACTTTTTGCTGCATGATGGCTACACATGATAATAACAGGATTAAGTGACAAGAGGGAGTGGCAAGTTATCAACACAGGTGGTTGCTACAGTCAAATCCCTCTCTTTAAATGTAAGCTATTCCAAAAAAAATGGTTTAGATAATGAATATAGCTGAAGTGCTATTTATTTCTCTCAAAAAACATATGGCATATTAAAATCACCCTCTCTTTTGTGGGCCATTCTTTGAAACCCCTAGAGATGGCTGTGCATAAAAATCCCAGTAGATCAGCAGTCTCTGAATAAAAGTGGCCAGTGAAAAAAAATAAAAAATAACGTACACAGATAGATATGATTGCTGCAAAACTCATCATGCAGTTTTATTGCAGGCAGGTTTGTAAATGATTACAGATGTGGTCTGATTAGACACTGGGTCTTTCCACAAGACAGCTTAAAAGGGCTTCCCCCACTGCTCTATAAAAAGGCTCGCAGAGGCTACTTTTGGACAGTGTACCTCTTGGTGAGAGATCATTGACTGCTAGACACAATGCACTCGAAGACATTTTGCCCAGTTGACAGACTCTGAGAGGAGGCGCATCATTGGACTGAGAGACGTAGGATGGTTGTTTCAACAAACTGCCTGCCATCTAGGGCGTTCTGACCTAACTGTTAGGAGCAGTTGTTCCATGAGAGCACGGACACAAGGCGAACAGGCTCAGGGCCAGACAGACCATCAGAAGAGATGATCCTTTGATCTGCCAACAAGCACGAGCAGCTCCCATAATTTCATTGTCCACCATCCAGGCACAGGTGGCATCTTCACTGCACACCCCTGTCTCTGCCCGGGCCATTTCCAAGCGCTTAGCAGAAGGAAATTTGTTGTCACAGCACCCATTAGTGTCCTGCCAAGGTTCTGCTTGGGATCTGATAATGGTTGGGTTTGAGTACTTAGGCCTCGTGGTGAGTGCGGGACACTAACACATCAGTGATATGTACAGAACATCCTGCGGCCTTGAGTGTTGCCTCGCATGGCAGGGCTTCCATCTGTGAGCAAGTGTACCACAAGATACCACACGGAACTGTGTGCCTCCATGCCCAACTGTATCTCATCTTGTATCCAGACCAGAGACGACCTAACGTGGTACTAGAACCTCCTTTGAATTGTACAATTTTCCATAAATAAGCCTATCCTTTCTCTCTAATATTGTAATCACTTACATATATCATCATTACATTTGCACACATAAAGTTTCATTCAATCCCAACAAATCCTTTGTGAGTTTTTTTATTTTTATTTTTATTTTTTAGTTATTCTAGCTCTGGAAAGCTCACTGGAAAATAGAAGACTGCTAGTGCTTAAGTATTTCACCTTAAATTTGTGCTCGTAGCTCTCTAGGGCCTCCATCACCATACACACTGATTCCATGGAGCGCTCCAGACGCCCATCCACGCCATTAAAGCGGTACATGCTACCTGAGATGTCAGCTAGCAGACGCAAGCGCTTGGGCTTCTGTTGAGGTGTTCCAAGCTACAGACAGACACACATTCCCATTAACACATAAATGTACAGCTAGGAAACCTGAATCTGAAATCAGACTTAAGAAATCATCCATCATTTTAATACCATGTCTGTGGTTGCCCAAATGTCAGCTCTGACTTTGCTCATGTTTCATTCATGAATGTTATAAAATGTGATACATTTCTAAATAGAGTTCAGAGCATAATTTAGTAGGGCAGTTTGTAAATTCATACTGTTAATTTAAAAAACAGACAGTTTTTACGATTTTAGTCATGGGTAATTTCAACAAGCTTCACAATCCTTTTGAATATAAACTGGAGAAGCTGCTGTTTCGGGAAAACCTCAAACCTTTATAAAAAATGGCAAGTGATTTTACTGCTCGAAGACTGAACCAATAACCACAGTGTATGTTAATTGCTTTACCAGGCAAAGTTACAGTGGTGCTTAAAAGTTTGTGAACTTTTGCCACTCACTAATATGTAGTATTGGATAATTTTCCTCAATAAATAAATGACCAAGTATAATATTTTTGTCTCATTGGTTTAACTGGGTTCTCTTTATCCTCTTTTAGGACTTGAAAATCTGATGATGTTTTAGGTCATATTTATGCAGAAATATACAAAATTCACAATGGTTCACAAACTTTTGAGCACCGCTGCATATCCTCTACTGTCCATATAATACTGGTAAAATCATGCTCAGACATTAATACACTTTTTGCTATAAAAATGTTCATAGCTGCTAGTGTTAACATTGCACTTACTAAGTTAATTGCCACTGTCTGTAAATACATTACTTTTTATTATTTAATGTTCAATATATTTCTTAATTTTTCACCATTACTCTTGAAAGTAATCCTTATTTGACAATGTACGCTCAAGCACAAATTAATTTGTGACCAGTCATAAGGTATTAAATCAACTTGTCTAATTACAGTGGTATGAAAAAGTTTGGGCACCCCTGATAATTTTCATGAGTTTATAAATCATTGGTTGTTCAGATCAGCAACTGGAGTTAAATATATCATATAGCAGATGAACACAGTGATATTTGAGAAGTGAAATGAAGTTTATAGGATTTACAGAAAGTGTGCAGTAATTATTCAAACAAAATTAGGCAGGTGCATAAATTTGGGCACCCCAACAGAAAAATTACATCAATATTTAGTAGATCCTCCTTTTGTAGAAATAACAGCCGCTAAACGCTTCCTACAGCTTCCAGTCTGGATTCTGGTTGAAGGTGCTTTGGACCATTCTTCTTTAGAAACATCTCTCCAGTTCAGTCAGGTTTGATGGTTTCCGAGCATGGACAGCCCACATTTTCAGTAATATTCATGTCTGGGGACTGAGATGGCCATTCCAGAACGTTGTACTGGTTCCTCTGCATGAATGCCTTAGTAGATTTTGAGCAGGGTTTGGGGTCGTTGTCCTTGTGCAAAGTGCGTTGTATAGTTGAACGATGAACAGTGACACCATCTGCAGCAAGATGAGGTTGTAGGTCTTTGGAGGTGGTCTGTGGCTTGACTATGACTGTTCTCACCATCCTTCGCCTCTGCCTATCTGAATTTTTCTTGGTCTGCCACTTCGGGAGTTCCTTAACTAGAACTGTGCCTGTGGTCTTCCATTGCCTCACTATGTTCCTCACAGTGGAAACTGACAGCTGAAATCTCTGAGAGAGCTTTTCCCTTTCCCTGAACCATGATGTTGAACAACCTTTGTTTTCAGGCCATTTGAGAGTTGTTTTGAGGCTCCCATATTGCCACTCTTCAGAGAAGATGCAAAGAGGAGAAAAACTTCCAATTGGCCACCTTAACCCTTTATCATAGTTGGACTCACTTGTGTATGTAGATCAAGGGTCAGTGAGCTTACAAAACATATTTTGTGTTCCAATAATTAGTGCTAAAGGTATTCAAATGACAAGGGTGCCCAAATTTATGCACCTGCCTAATTTTGTTTGAATAATTACTGCACACTTTCTGTAAAACCTATAAACTTCATTTCACTTCTCAAATATCACGGTGTTCATCTGCTATATGATATATTTACCTGAAACTGCTGAGCTGGACAACCAATGATTTATAAAGAAAAATCATGAAAATTATCAGGGGTGCCCAAACTTTTTCATATGACTGAAGTCTCTTATGGACCCTGTTATTCTGCACCACATGTCCCTCTTACCTCTGGCTCCAGTTCTCCTCTGCATTTATAAATGGCTTTCTCTCCAGCCAGGCCATCAATGATCTTAGCATCATCCAGCTCTCCCACTGCCTTGTTCTTCAGCCACTGCCTTTCTTTTCCTTTAGCCTGTAAATGAAAACATAAATGCATTACCCCATATAACATCTAGCGTGTAATATGCAGCAGCACTTCTTGGTTCTGAAACTGATGAATGAACAATTTGTTGTGATACAGTTTCATGCTGAAGTGTAACATGGACCATTTTCATTTCTTTTTTTCTTTTTCGTCTCCTTCACACACTTGGATTTTCAAAACTGCTTTGACTCCAGGTCTCCCTAGATAATCTTCTCTACATGAGTCTTGTTATCAGTAACTTCTCCTTTGTTTTGCTGTCACATCTATAGTACTGTATTTAAAGTACTGTGCAAAAGTCTTAGGCCACCATTAGATTAGACATACCACTGTTTTAGCAATGGTATAATGACCACATATCATTATTTCTCAGTCTTTGTATTAGAATACAACCAAGTAATACAGGGAATTTGTATGCAGTATTAATCTTGGAAATACAACTCAGAAGAAAACAGCTACTATAGGCGACAGTGGTAAGTTTTTAGTCTGACTTCCGCATACACATGAGCAATAGCAGCATCTGGCAGCTTCATTGTGATGCCAAGTTGACCCTTCTACAGCCCGAGGAAGGTTGCTCAGTAATGGTTTTTTGAAAGGGTAGCAGCCAATAAACCCTTTTTTCAGAAGGGACACAGGATGAGAAGGCTAAGATATGCTAAAGCTCATACAAATTGAAATGAAGATCAGTGGAAAAGAGTATTATGGAGTGACAAATCTAATTCTGAAAATTTTTGGTCCAGTTGTCAACAACATGCTATGTATGGTCAGTATACCATTGCTAAAACAACAAATCTAATTGCGGCCTAAGACTTTTGCACAGTACTGTATATTTCAGAGAAACTGCTATTTTGTGATGACGCTCTCTGCATACCAGCAACTAAATTACTTTAATCTGTAGAATTATTAACTAGACTTTAAGCTAAGGTTGTGCCAAAAAAAGTTTTATTTTGTTCCTTATAACATCCCACCATACAACAAAAGACTCCAGAGTCTAACAGGAAACTAACAGATGTGATCATGACCTCAACAGCATCTTAGCTATGGAAATAACTGAAATATTAACAAATTCCCATTGAGGTGATTCCACATGTGTTTCTTACTTGAACTTTCATCTCTGTGAAGCTGCTACATTATTATTCCACACAATGTTCTCCTGCGGCATACCGTCGGTCACACACAACTCTCAGCCACTCAGCCACAACACACACAACAAGTAACTGCCACAATGTTGCAATGCTTTCAGTAAGTGAGAAAGGAAATTGTTAAACTCTCTAGAGAGCACCAAACAAAGGTTATTCTATGACAGATTTCACACCTAGAATAATATACTGAGTGTCTCTAAAAATAAGGCTGGGCTTTATAACATGACAGCAGCTGAATAAAATTTAGGACAAAGAGTTTATCACTGTAGTTTGTAAGTAAGAGTAAAGGAGTAAAAGTGCAAGCTGTAAACATTTTACAAATGTTTATGTGAGATTGCTTAGGGCTTTTGTGATGTCTCGTGCAAAAAGACACCTAGTGCCATGTATGGTGGATTTGTCAGAACATATCTCCATCGTAAATCAGGAAGCACCTGTACAACACCTAATGCATATAATACCTTATACAGTGTGGATTTTCTGGGGGTCTGGAACAGATTAATTCAATTTAAATTCCTTACATCTACAATCCTTATGGCATTTTTGGGAATCCTTTGCTTGGTCCTTGTCATTTTTAGTACTCGACAAGCCTTCTGGAACGAATTAACAAGGAGAACCGAAATATCAATGTATATATTTTCTTATTTTTCCCATTTCAAGTCTGGATATGTCCAAATCCCCTTGATTCAGCATAGCATACAATATGCTACCGACCACTTATTTTCACTTCTATCAAATGCAACCTACCCTCCCACAGAAGTGACCAACTTTATCTGTAGCATGCCCAAGAGGTATAGCAGAGAATCAAACTCAGGTCTTAATGGTGATGGGCTAGCATATTTGGATCACTTGTGTGCCCCTGTAAAGGAAAACCCTAATGGTACAACATTCAGTGCCATTCTAGATAACATTGTCCTTTGTGACAAAGGTTTAGAAAAGGCTCTTATTTAAGCACGACAACACCTCATGGACAAAGCATGGTCTATAAAAATGGTTTGCTAAAAATTAGTTGGATGGTTGGTGCTGAAGATCTTAACTGGCATACGCAAAGCCCTAACCTCAAAGGTATTCAGTGCTGTGGATGAATTGGAATGTCCCTGCCGTCATGGTCCAAAAGCGAGCGGGAGGCCTTCTCAGAACAGTGGAGGCTTTGTAGTTGCGACAAGGGAACAAACTTCAGCAAGCAACTGTTCAATAAGTACATATGTCCAGATGTTCACAATGCAATAATCAACACTCACAGTGACCTTGTAACCCTGACAACTAAGAGCTGTGCTATATGCGAGTGTTTAGATGCTGGCCTGTGCACTGATTACAGAGCAGGAGCACTATCCAAGCGAATGTGCTCTTTATTTTTCGTTCTTTAGAGTTGTCTGTACATTCCTTAGTCAATGTATATGATTCTGCTGTTTTAGGTCATTTTCTGTCAAGTTATGGAATTCAAATGTTGGGTGTAAAGTTACAGCATTACAGCATTTAGCAGATGCTCTTAGCCCTTGTGATTGGGATTTGAACCCTGGACCTTCTGATCCATAGTCCAGTACCTTAACTGCTAGGCTTCCACAGTCCCAATACCAAAGTTCTGTTCTGTTGGGTGTAAAGTCACCAAAACAACATGTGATCCTCTGACAAAAAGGTCCTCCAAACACATTTGGTTCCCCCAAGGTTTCTTCATTACAACATTTAGGGAGTTGCCATTGCTGCCTCAGGCATTCTCAATTAGGGCTGTGGGCCTAGATAGTTGTAAAGCTGCTTTGAGACGATGCTCCATTGTAAAACATCACTATAAAAATAAACTTGACTTGCAATACACCATCTGTGTAACTGTGTCTAAACACTGTACACAGACTTTGCCGAGCTATAGTTTTGCTTACCTGCAGACTGTCCAAAATGATGCGTAACGACTGGACCTGGCGGCGGACAGCTCCAGAGAAGCGCTCATATGTGTCGGCATCATATTCACTCATATTAATTTCCTTCAGTCTGAAACACACAGTGACACCCGTGTGAACAATCTCAGTCATGGCACAAACACACTAGCAAAAAGAATGGCTCAGATGCACATATGCAATATTCTGGCAATGGTTTGAGGGTTTTTTCCACTCTGTTATTGTTTGTTGAGTGTTGGGTGGTTGTTAGTGTGGTTACCCTTTGTTACCCTTTGTATACTTTGTGTATTAAGCGCACTCAGCTCAATATCCATAGTACACTGTAAAGCATGGTGCTAGTGGGATCATAGTTTGGGAACACAAAGTGTTGGTGACAAAAGTGGAAGGTAGGCCATCAGCAAGTCCAAGTATGCTTTCTTGATGCCACTGGAGCTTGAACTCCAATGATAAAGCAATTGCTACTGTTAAGCCTCTTATTTTCCTCTTAATATGTAAGCTTAGGAATTCCTGTAAACACCTTTATGAACAGACAAATATAAGAGTGGAATGATACACTAGTCGCGTCTGCTAAATGCTGTAAATGTAGTCGGACAAAGGTATTGGGACATACCCCTTAATCTTTGAATTCAGGTGTTTCAATCAGCGGGAGTCACGGTAGTGCAGTGACTGTCACCTCACAGCTCCGAGATCCCCATTCAATCCTGACCTCAGACTCCTGTATGGAGTTTGTATGTCCTCCTTGTTTCCACGTGGGTTTACTCCCGGTACTCTATCTTTGTATAATTTGGGATTTGTCCCAAATTCCAAAGGCATGCCTCATGGCCTATGCCGCTGTCTAAGCACCGGCTTTCCCACAACTCTGAGTAGGACTAAGTGGATAAGAAAATGAATGAATGAATGACTGTTTCATTCAGCCCAATTGCCACAGGTGTATGTAATCAAGCACTACCAAAACTGTGTGCCAGGTGCTTCGCAGCATGGATTTCCATGGGTGACCAGCTGCATGCAAGCCTTACATCACCAAGCACAATGCCAAGCATTGAATGGATTGGTGTAAAACATGCTGGATTCAGTGGAGCAGTGGAAATGTGTTCTGTGGAGTGATGAATCACACTCCTCTATCTAGTCTGATGGATGAGTTTGGCAAATGCCAGGAGAATATTACCTGCCTGATTGCATTGTGCCAACTGTAAAGTTTGGTAGAGGACTAATACTATGACATTGTTTGTTGAAGTTGGGCTTAGGGCTCTTAGTTCCAGTGAGGGAAAATCTTAGACTGCAAACTCTTGGAACTTACACACAGTACTCACACGCAGACCGTCAGACTGCTCTGAACCTTCTACTACTGGCCAAACAGAGTCTGTTAGTGCAATAATCAATATTCGACACTCATCACTGGTACACTTTACACTACTAGTTTTACATTCCGGTCACACAGTACTATAATCATTAATACTGTGAAATTGTGCAAGAGCATTCATTCTTCTATTCAACATTCAATATATATTTCTATTCAACATACCTCAATATTTTAATCGTGTATATGTGCTTATGCACATGTGTATATATTTCTATATGTGTTTGTGTACATTTTTTATTGTTATATATTATTACTTTTAATTTTTTTTCCCTCTACTTGTGTATGTATGTATGCAGGTATATATGTACATATATGTGTATGTCTCACGTCTTTGTACACTCTTGTTATTCTTGCACATCGGAGACTGGAGAAATGCAATTTCATTTGGATGTACACTCCCTGCTGTATAGTCTGAATGACAATAAAGTTCACTTTGACTTTGACTTTTCAGTTCCAGCATGACTGTGCTCCAGTGCACAAAAAAGGTCCATAAAGGCATGGCTGGGTGAGTTTGATGTGGAAGAACTTGACTGGCCTGCACAAAGCCTGACTTCAACCCCATCGAACAGCTTTGGGAAGATATAGAACAGATATTATGAACCATACCCTTTCGTCCAACATCAGTGTCTGACCTCACAAATGCTCTTCTGAATGAATCTGCAAAGTCCAAAATCTTGCAGAAAGCCTTCCCAGAAAAGTGAAAGCTGTTATAGCTGCAAAAGGGCAGACCAACTCCATATTACTGTCTATAGATTAACATTTACATTTACATTTACAGCATTTAGCAGACGCCCTTATCCAGAGCGACTTACAATTGATACAGTCTTACAATCCAAGCAATTGTGGGTTAAGGGCCTTGCTCAAGGACCCAACAGTGGCAGCTTTTTGACTGAGGGGGGATTTGAACTCTGGACCTTCTGGTTCATAGTCCTGCACCTTAACCACTAGGCCACCACAGTCACAGATTAAGAATGGGATGCCACAAAAGTTCCTGTAGGCGTGGTGTGGTGTACGAATACTTTTGTTCATATAGCATATCACGCATAACTTTGTCTTATGAAGCATCACAACTTCGACTTCTGTCCTTTTCTGGAAACTAACAGCCCTTTAAGTAGCATCACCCCATTAAGCAATGTCTACTGCCTGGACAAAGAAAGGTCACCACCTGGATTTAACTAAGCAAATACGTAAGAGCCTCCCATTGGATAATTACTGCATTGGTGATTATGTTTCAGCTGGCAACAAGTTATTTAACCCTAACTGATGCAGTGAGTAGTTTCTCATTTGTTCAACAACCATGTCGAAAGACACATCCTGTGGTCATGGAAAAGATGTTAATATGTTTCAGAAGGGTCAAATTATTGGCATGCATCAAGCAGAGAAAACATCTAAGGAGATTGCATTATTGAAAAGTGGAAGGACAGTGGGGAGACATCTTTGAGGAAGAAATGTGGTTGGAAAAAAATCTTGAATGAATCAGCGATCACTTAAAAGTTTGGTGAAATCAAATCGTAGAAAAACAACAGTAGAACTCAGGGATATGTTTAATAGTGAAAGTAAGAGATTTCCACATGCACAATGTGAAGGGAACTCAAAGGATTGGGACTTAACAGCTGTGTAGCCTTAAGAAAACTACTTGTCAGTGACGCTAACCGGCAAAAACGGCTTCAATTTGCTAGGGAGCATAAAGCTTGGACTCTGGAGCAATGGAAGAAGGTCATGTGGTCTGGTGAGTCCAGATTTGCCCTGTTCCAGAGTGATGGGTGCATCAGGGTGAGAAGAGAGGCGGCTTAAGTGATGCACCCATCATGCCTAGTGACTACTGTACAAGCCTATGGGGGCAGTGCTATGATCTGGGGTTGCTGCAATTGGTCAGGTCTAGGTTCAGCAATGTTGTGTGCCCAAAGAATGAGGTCAGCTGACTAACTGAATATACTGAACTACCAGGTTATTCCATCAGTAGATTTTTCTTCCCTCATGGCACGGGCATATTCCAAAATGATAATGCCAGGATTCACCGGGTTCAAATTGTGAAAGAGTGGTTCAGGTAGCATGACACTTCATTTCCACACATGGATTGGCCACCACAGAGTCCAGACCTGAACCCCATTGAGAATCTCTGGGATGTGCTGGAGAAGACTTTGTGCAGTGGTCCAAATTTCCCATCATCAATACAAGATCTTGGGGTAAAATGAATGCAATTCTGGACAGATATAAATGTTGTGACATTACAGAAGCTTGTGGAAACAATACCACAGCAAATGTGTGCCATAATCAAAGCTAAAGGCGGTCCTACAAAATATTAGAGTGTGTATGATTCAATATTGAAAAAGGTTTAAGGTCTCTAAAACAAGGTGTGTTCTAAAACCTCACTAAAATGAAGGTTTTCCCTACAGGATTACGTTTCTCCTGTTTGCACTGTTTAATAGAGGATGTCAGGTGATGCCGAATGAATAAGCCACAGAGCCATCCATCAGCGAGAACAATAGCGCGCACTTGAGTGTGGGAGGCCTCTAATCTAAGCGCTGATGTGTACGGCAAGCCATGACAGCTCCGCTGGCAGAATTCCCGCCTTCCTGCTCCACCTCCACTCATCTGGGATCTGCACCCTTCATCTTCTGAGTGTGCCGGGCAAATCACCAGCTCTGCGGGCACCTTTCAGCAGGTGTGAGCCACTGTCCAGGTGAGATGTGCTATGCTTAAAGCCAGTGATCCCAGCAAAGTAACACTAATCCCACAATACTCTGATCCAGGCAGCGCAGGGCAATAAGGGCGATGTGCACGAAGGGGTGCGTGTACCAGACGTTTGAAGTCATAGAGGGGAAGCAGACCACGGAGTTCACACACGCATGTTCGACACGGGTGAGATCAGAGCAGGGGCTGTCTCTTTACGCAGCGACATGCTTTTTCATGTCAGAAGCAACATCATCTCCCAGAGCCACATGGTGCAGATGCATAAACACGATGCTTTGGTAGATTATCATCAGATAAGCTAAGCCGTGTTTGATGCGGGTTAGTAGTAGCCTCCCTATCATATAATAGTAGCGATCTTCATGCTTTCTCTTCAAAAGCACCTTGGCCTTCTGGAATGTTCTTTCCTTTTTTGTCTCTTTTTCTCTCACACATTCATATATGCATTTAGACCAGTGAATGGTTTCCTGAATAGCCCCAGAAGCTTACATTCTTCATGTCAGGGTGAAGAGACAAGCCAAGACTATTTTCTGCTGAATTCCAGACCTGTCCACAAACCACAAAGAGCAGGTCAGTGTTTGTTTGTGCTACTGTGCTGCCCAGCTTTGTGGGTAATGACCAGACTTAGCATCAAATTCAAGGTCGCGCCAACCCCCACACCTCCATTTTTCTTCCAAATTTGTTAATGCCAAGTTCCCTTGTTAGTGTTCCCTGCCGCCTCCTGTAGAAGGGTCACAACCCAGCAAGTGCCTCCGTACGGAGTAAGCACAAATGTAGGAGTGTGCAATGCTCACCGCGTCCATCCGCCATCTTTCAAACACATCCATTACTTCCCAAAAATGAAAGGGTCACAGTTTCAGGACATACTCACAGTAGGCAATCTTTATCGCACTCAGGCACGACTGACTAGTGTGACTGCTCCATGCTTGAAGAAGTGGCTTGAGCGCGGCACACATATAGTGTGATAGCGAATCGCGGAACATCGGGTCAGTTGCCGTAGTAAAACTCTTCTTATACGTGCAGCACAACAAGCCGAAAACCTGTGCGTCGTAAAATTAGTACATTTTTTATAAGGCTTATGAGAGGGCTGTTTGTCAGCACACCCAAAATGAAACCAAAAAAGCCACAATTACTACAACCATGAAGTCAGCTGTGATGTGCGAGCATACGGCACGAAAAGCCAAATATCAGTGCGATGCATAATCAGTACATTTATTATAAGGCGTATGAGAGGGCCATGTGTCAGCGTGTCCAAAATAAAAAAAAAAAGAAAAAGAGTATGTGATTACCCAATCACATATGTACAAACATGAAGTCCCCTGTTTTGTGCAAGCGCGTATCATGATGACAAAAATTTGCCAGAGCGCGTTTGGTGAAGCCAGTGTGAGCGCGAGCCAGCGAGGAAGTGTGGAGGGAGGCCAATCGTGCCCTGGTACGGTTCAAGGCAACCGGGCTCAGTGTGAGTACGCCTTCAGATGTATTCTCATGTCCTTAGATCCCTTAGACATGGTCAGCTGTGTCTGTGGAGGACCTGGTAGGACAGAAGAATTGCAGAGTCTCGAGCATGGGTCCCCGCAGTCATGGGCTAGTGTATAATAAACCTCATATGCATGGGATTTGATGGGGATCAACATTTTCAACACAGTGCCATTTATTTAACAAAAAATTTCATTTACTAAATGTCAAACAGTGCCTTTATGTCAGAACTTTAAGCTTTCGACAATAATTTAAAATAAGCCATATCAGTATGCCTTATCAGTGCATAAAAAGATGTGTTTTGTGTATTCAACTGTTGTGCTGATACCCCATCCACTATTATTTAAAAATAAAAATAAAATAAAAAACTGTCTAAAGAGTCCAAATTCTTTCCGCTACATATGCGGTGAGTTGACATTTAAATCCCAAACGCATTCTTTTTACAACCCTCATTTGCAAAGAGAATGACTTTGGTTGTAAAATGTGTGACCAGGATAAAAGTTACCCTCCCCTCTTCTCAGGGCACAGGCAAAAGATTCACGCCATATTCTTTGTGCCATTCCTATGCTTCAGAGAGACTGTGTGACGAGGAGTCTTTTGATGAGAAATTAGACCAAGTAGAGGACAATATGGATACAGGTGCACATTTTAGAAATATGTTTGGTGGTGGACTAGCGGTTATGGTACTGGAATATGGACCAGAAGGTCCAGGGTTCAAATCCCACCTCTGCTGGGCTGCCACTGTATGGCCCTTGAGAAAGTCCAATTGCATGGATTGTAAAGTTGTACTAATTGTAAGTCACTCTGGATAAGGGCGTCCAAATGAACTAAATATAATATACACTTACTATGGAATTGAATTGCACTGCCACTTGATAAAGAAAACTCTAAAAACAGATTCAAATTCAGTTTAAAAGGACACTTTTTGGCCAGTGTAATCTATCAGCTTCTGTTTATATGAGTCTTGTCAGCAGTTACTCAAATTGTTTGGTTTAGATAATTGCTGCTTTAGTCTACCCAGGCTTTCAACTTCACACTCAAGTTTCACACTCCTTCCCAGTAAATTCCCAAAAGTAAAAAGTGTGTGAGCACAGGCTATATGATCACATGAAGACTTATGGCACAATACTTTTTTTGAAAGGATACCGTGTGGTATGATTTACTAACTTAATAGCCTAAAGAATTCTGTAAAGTAATAAGACAACTCCCAACGGTGATGAAATGGAATGTTCTCTGGAGACTTTACAGGATAAAGCCTGGTTAATACACCTTATTAAAATACTAAGGATCGCCCACAAGACTTTCTGTAGGGTTTATTATGCTAAACTCACCACATTATTAACCAACTCTTCAGAAAGGACTCACGTTATTATCTACCCATGGGATAATGTTTAATTTCTAATTATAAATATATTTTTTTTATTTTAACTTCATGGGTAATCAGCACTCTAGTGACTAATGATTTGAACCCTTCTTTACATCACTTGTCCTATGACTGAGGCATTAAAGATCAGAGAATTGCTCACTGCATTTGGTGATGTGTGCGTGTAAAAGTTGTTTGCATCTGAGACTTGGGTGTGGACACCAGAAGCATGGAGGAGAAAACAGTTTGCAAACAGAAGCTTCCTTCATGACCGTGCCCTCTCATGGTGCACTTTGTGGCTTCTCTCTCCCTCACACACACATCGCGTTTCTGAATTACATTATTCATGGTGTGCATTTTTGGAATAGCTGGTTCTGGTGGAGCACACTGAGGTTCAGGGGAAGTTGTCTTGTTTTGAGCTTGCCTCTATCACATTTGTTTTTGTCATTATGCATATACTGTGGTGCTTGAAAGTTTGTGACCACTTCAGAATTTCTCTGTGTATATATGACATAAAACATCATCAGAACTCCTAAAAAGAGAGATAAAACCCCAATTGAACAAATGAAGACAAAAAAATTATACTTGTTCATTCATTTCTTGAGGAAAAATCCAATGTTAATTAGTCTTTTGTGAGAGTGTGCCACGTTGTATTTAAAGAACATGGTTCTATCCAAGTCTGATATTCACAACACATGTTGATGGAAGTGCATCATGGTATGAATGAAGGAGATTTCTGAAGAGTTGTTGATGCTCCACAGGCTGGAAAAGTTTAAAAAAGCACCTCTAACGTATTTGGACTCCAACACTCCACATTCAGATACTATCATGCCCCAAGGTCTCACCCCGGTTTTCCCTCCTCTCAACCCCACTGTGGGCGAACTGAAATCACGTGACTACCACAAACCAATCCGGGAGCTCCACCGCTTCCGGATTAATGACTGTTTTCAGATTTGGGCCTCCCTTCATAAGCAAGACTTTGAGGGACATTCAGGGCAGATTATTGTCTCGGTTATGACCAACCATAAAACGTTTTTCCCGTTGGCTATTCCGCCCGTCAGTGGATTTACTCCCGGTTGCGTTTTCCTGCTCCATCCGCATTGGATTACCTGCCTGTTCCACGTTCCGTCCACGCTCATAAATGCACCTGTTTAGTGGCTCCGCCTGATTTGACAATGCGCCCGGTTAATGGTTCTGCCTGTTTAGGTGACGCACCCGTAACTGCTCGCTTCAGGTCCTTCCACAACATTTTGATTGGATTAAGGTCAGGACTTTGACTTGGCCGTTCCAAAATATTAACTTTATTCTTCTTTAACCATTCTTTGGTAGAACGATTTGTGTGTTTAGGGTCGCTGATTTGCTGCAGGACCCACCTTCTCTTGAGATTCAGATCATGGACAGATGTCCCGACATTTTCCTTTAGAATTCCCTGATATAATTCAGAATTCATTTTTCCATCAATGATGGCAAGCCGTCCTGGCCCAGATGCAGCAAATCAGGCCCAAACCATGATACTACCACCACCATGTTTCACAGATGGGATAAGGTTCTTATGCTGGAATGCAGTGTTTATCTTTCTCCAAACATAATGCTTTTCTTTTAAACCAAAAAGTTCTATTTTGGTCTCATCCATCCACAAAACATTCTTCCAATAGCCTTCTGGCTCGTCCACGTGATCTTTAGCAAACTGCAGACGAGCAGTAATGTTTTTTTTTGGAGAGCAGTGGCTTTCTCCTTGCAACCCTGCCATGCACACCATTGTTGTTCAGTGTTATTCTGATGGTGGACTCATTAACATTAGCCAATGTGAGAGAGGCCTTCAGTTGCTTAGAAGTTACCCTGGGGTCCTTTGTGACCTTGCAACTATTACACACCTTGCTCTTGGAGTGATCTTTGTTGGTCGACCACTCCTGGGGAGGGTAACAATGGTCTTGAATTTCCTCCATTTGTACACAATCTGTCTGACTGTGGATTGGTGGAGTCCAAACTCTTTAGAGATGGTTTTGTAACCTTTTCCAGCCTGATGAGCATCAACAACTCTTTTTCTGAGGTCTTCAGAAATCTCCTTTGTTCGTGCCATGATGCACTTCCACAAACATGTGTTGTGAAGAGCAGACTTTGATAGATCCCTGATCTTTAAATAAAACAGGGTGCCCACTCACACCTGATTGTCATCCCATTGATTTAAAGCACCTGACTCTAATTTCACCTTCAAATTAACTGCTAATCGTAGAGGTCCTATATATATATATATATATATATATATATATATATATATATATATATATATATATATATATATATATATATATAGCCATACAATACATGCAAGCCTAGTAAATAAACAGATGTACAAGCAAGGCATTAAATGCAACATGAATCGTTTAGCATCTTTGAGCTCTTCACGTTATTGAATTATTTGCTCTAACTACTAACAACTAGCTGACATTAAGCATGTGATACACTTCAAAGGGAAACATAATTGTTCTGAAGCAGAAAGAGGCAAATGCTCTGGTTCTTGACGGGTTTACATCCACTCAAACCTCCTAAACATGACAAATATTGGTTTGGGATCATTAACAGCATCATGGCAAATGATTAACAATGTTTCACAGGAGATAATGACGAACATGGGTCGGGATTAATCAAACAAAAAGTCCCTCCATGTAAAAAAGGGATTAATAATTAAAAGCAATTAACATTTTTTGCTCACCTGGGAGCAAAGAAATATTTTTCATGTAAATTGTTTTGAACACAGGTCTTTGGAACGTGGGAGGAAACCGGAGTACCTGGAGTAAACCCACTGAAGAGTAAATGGCCATGCTTAACCATTCTATTTGACCAATTCCATTTGCTTTACATTCACTTCTCCCAGTGGGTGTTTGGACCATTCTTATTTCTTATGAATTGTTGGTGCTATGCAGTTCCACAGTGACACAGGTCCAATACCTAAGTTCACATAACACCTGTGTAGAGTGTGACATATTCTCCTCTTAACCTGCTACCCTGTTCAAGTTGCATTTCTGGAACAGGCTTCATCAGACCATCCTTACTTAATTTTTGGTTATTGAAAATTAATGATCCCCTCAGAAAGACAAGTACTGCTGATTTCAGAGTTATTTAGCTCAGCAAAAACAAGTAGAATTGTGTCCCAGTGGTCATGCAGGCACTATTGGTTGTGTCTGAGGGAATGGAGAGGATCAAACCCCGGTGCTGCAACATCAACTCCTACCCAGATTGGTGCATTGTGTGGGGTACATGCTCAGTTGTTTCCTATGAATTCAGGGTTAAGCTCTGGGATCCCCCACCCTGTGACCCTAGCCCAGTGACATACCACACAAAAGCATATGATTAATCAACACTGCATTGAATCTACTGCCACTCAAGGGTGAGTTATCTGAGAAATACAAGAAGCTCAAGATAAGTGTACCTCTCCTTAAAGGCCTTCTCTGCCATTTCTCTAGCTGCCCTCTTCACTTCTTCAGGCACAGCATCTTTCTCAACCTGGGATACCTGGTAGACAGTGTGGCCAGCATCCAGACGGTACGGACCTCCCTTTCCCCCAAGTCCAGCTGTGTCTCTGCCCCCTACAACACCAAAGTGATAATAAATGGCCTTAAGCTGAGTATATATTTTTTCCTGACAAGTAGGCTCTGATGAAGTTAAGAATCATGGAACTGGACCTACCTGTGCCTCCTGCCCACTGATTACCCCCAACATGAGGGGCATTCAGGGGGTCAATCTTGCCATGTTTTGGTGACTTTACATCAAGACCACTGTCTTTCTTAATCGTGATCTAAAAAAAAAAATCAGGAGTCATCTCTGCAGTCATTTCAACAAGATTCATTTTTGCATTGTTAACACAGCACACAACACAACCAAGACGACAGAACAGGAGAAAACATTTCATCTACTCAACCTTTCGTGTCTTTTTCAGGAACTAAATAGATACTAAGATAATTATAAGAGCATTTTCATCTCCTGAACACATTCAGGAACTCATGAATTTCCAGTGAAGGAACCATGTTTGGTTTAATTCTGAATCTGAACCCTGGACCTTCTGGTTCATAGTCCAGTAGCTTAACCACTACGTTACTACAGTCCTAAAGCCAATATGAGTGTAGATTTTACATTTACATTTATGTAAATGTATTCTGGTCCATAGTCCAGTACCTTAACCACTGGGCCACCACAGTCTTCTGGATTTGCAACCACAGGAATATATATATGTATACCATGTATACCGCCGGCATTGTAGTTGATCTGTTTCTCATTCTACTGGTCAAGAACACCACAATGCAGGTACTATTTGGGTGGTGGCTCATTCTCAGGACTGCAGTGACACTGACATGGTGGTGGTGTGTTAGTGTGTGTTTTGCTGGTGCGATTGGATCAGACACAGCAGTGTTGATGGAGTTTTTAAACACCTCAGTGTCACTCCTGGACTGAAAATAGTCCACCAACCAAAAACGTCCAGCCACCAGCATTCTGTACACAGCATAATATGAGCACTGATATAATATTTTGCAGGGTGGTAAAATGTGGTAAAATGTTAGTATTCACATACATTTTATCACTTGATTGCAATAAATAAGCCAAATCTCCCTGAAGGGATCAACAAAGTCTTATCTTAAAGTCTTCTTTAAACTGCAACATTCATGTTATGTGAACTGTTTTATGAACAACAATGAGTCGCTTCATGCGAGTCCGAGTCTAATCTCTGGTAATCTCTCAAGTCGAGTGTCTAGAATGTGTGGCTGAATCATGTGCAACTCCAGCCATGAGTTGGAGGGACGAGACCTCATTCCTGCATCATGTTATGAATCAGTTAGCAGCGAGTGTGACTCCAGATGACTAATTACAAGGGGTGTCCACAAACCTTTAGCCATATAGCAAAGGTAAGCTTTTAGCACCACTACCTAGTTCTGATCTGTAATAGCAGTTCTTTAAAACAGGCCTGTTTAACCATGCAGAACCAACCTCGCCTTCCTCTCTAATCTCCCATCATACACACCATTAAAAACATCAGCCACTGGAAGGTACTTTGATGTTCAGAAAATACACCCCAGAAGACTGTGACTTTCTCATAACCTTCACACTCTCTTACACAAGGCCTACAGGGAGCTATTAGAGGCTAAAAGCATTGTAACACACTATTAACAGCACCATATTAAGGTCCCTCGCTGATCTGCGAGGGGAACTCTGAGAAACATATTTGACCCTGGACCCTCTAATCTTCCAGTGAGAACAAAGACAGTCAGTCCTACAGCATAAGATTACTAGATTACTTCAAAGCAGCACTCCTTGTCCACAGGTTTTACAGCACAATCAGAGTCAGTGTTTGAAATAACACAGCCCAGCAGAGGTTTAGCCTGAACACCCTTATAAATTTCATAAAATTGGATAATGGGGGTGCATCGCCTTTATTATAAAATTCTGATATGTTAAAGTGTCCTAAATATCAGGTAGTCATACTTACTTGTTATAAACTTAATTTCTGCTTTCTGTATGCACTTACAAACATATTATCATTGTCATGTGATGGCTCAAAAGCTATTATGTACAATGAATGTGGAAAGTCACCAGACCCTTTCACTTTTTCCCCATCATTCTGCATTCAATAGTCCATAACAACACAGTAAAAACTTTTAGATTTGTTTGCAAATTGATAAAAGTAAAAACTAAATATTGCCTTGACATAAGTGTTCAGATCCTTTACTTAGTAATTAGTTGAAGCACCTTTGGCAGTGATTACAGCCTCCAGTCTTCTTGGGTATGATGCCACAAGGTTTCCACAGCTGGATTTAGGGATTTTTTGCCATCTTTTGCCTGTCTCTGAGCTCTACATGCAGTTCTTTCCTTCTCATGGCTTGGTTTTTGCTCTGCTAAGCATTGTTAGCTATGAGACCTTATACGGACAGGTGTGTGCATGTGTCTTTCCAAATCATAACCAATCAACTGAATTTACCACAAGTGGACTCCAATCAAGGTCTCAAAGATGATCAAGAGAAATGGCAGGCTCCCAGAGCTAAATTTCAAGTGCCATAGCAAAGGGTCTGAATACTTATATCCATGGAAATTTTTAGCTTGTCCTGTTCAATAAAAAAGTGTGATTTGTAACACAGGTAGTGTTACATAATTTTTCAGTGCACCCAGACATGAGTTTAATTAGAAGGTCATGTCAGTAAACTGTAATACAATAAACAACTTGGCCTTAAAACCAAGATAATGAAAGCAGACACAAAGTGTTCAGAACTTTATAGATTGCTGAGTCATACTGGAAAAAAACATTTAGCCAGTACTTTATCATCTAAACCGAACAGTTGCCCCGAGACCCGCCCTGTTTATTCTAGTAACCGATATCCATTGAGCTATGTTAGGTTTTTCCCCACACTGACAATATACAGATAGCAGGAAGTGGTACAACTCTTGCAACCCCCAACTCCACACCCAAATTAGCCGTTTCATCTTAATGAGCAAGAGATAACAAGAACCAAGACGCCAACCAGTCCATATGTTGCCAGCCACCTTATTTGCATATCACTGAAGAACACTTGAGGGGAAATCTTCTTGTGGAAATTCAAAAACAGGTCTTCTATTTGGTGCCAATATGTGAGTGGCCAATGCTTTAGGGCGGTGTGGAATGTAGACAGGTATGGGTGGAGAAGTCAGCACTCACAGTGTCGCTGTTGGACTGAATTCTTCACAGTGTCACTGCGGGAGTGTAAATAGCCCAACAAAAATGTCCTGTAGGCAGCATCCTGTGAGCACTGATGAAGGATTAGAGGATGACTAACACAAACTGTGCAACAACAGCTGCCTACTGTTTCTGATTTTACATCTACAAGGTGGAGGAATATGGTAGATGTGTCTAATAGAGTGCACAATGAGTGAACACAGTGTTTAAAAACTCCAGCAGCACTGCTGTGTCTGATCCAGTCATGCCACCACAACACGCATTAACACACCACCACCACATCAGTGTCACTGGAGTGCTGTGAAAGATCCACCACCCAAATAGTACCGGATCTTTGGGTGTTCTGTGAAGGGTTTTGACCATTAGAGAACAGAGTAAAGCTAACTAACAAAGTATGTAGAGAATCAGATCAAAGTGCTTCTATTGTACTGACTGATGTTAATTTAAATATCTAGACAAGAAGAAAATAAAATAACGAACAAAACTATTATCGTGTCTGTTGAAAATTTTAAAGTTTCCTTGTGCCTTATATTAAACACACCAAATTGATGTCCAAGAACTAGCACAAGTCAAGATCAACTCACGACTGATGACAATTTCCTCCTTAGGTCCTCTGTCAATAAACTTTAAAGACTACAGTTTACTACAAACCTGTATGTACGTTCTGTGTGTGTGAATAAACACCAGGATGTAACCAGACAAAGAAATTATTACCACTTCCATCATTACTGTTCCATCTTTTATCAAAGTTCATAGTCAGCAAGCTTAATATGCATCATATATGGTGTTTAGTCTGTGTAGAAGTCAAGACAAACAGGTGGGAGCAATATGTTAAAGGCAAACACACACTTCTTAATTCTCTAGTGCAGTGTTAAGTCAGCAAGAATTTTACACCCTAATTTTCAAACTGCGTCTTTCTAACTTCAACACACAATAACACAAGATTAGGCTAAGTTAGTAGTGGCAGTGGTTCTCATATCTTTTGTCTAAATCAGACTGACAGTAACTCAGAATATGTAAATGTTAGCACACTGTGTGCAGTCACATGAATCATCAAACTAAATCACACACAATCTGTCTCATCACATGCTGACTGTAGGCGAGAATTATCCAGGTGTTCTTAACCACAACAACTGTCAAGAGCTGTTGTGGTTATTTTCTTCAAGCATCAACACAATGAGTTCACACAGATAAGTCCTGGCTCTCATGCAGTGCCCCAGGCAAAGAAAACACAAGAACAAATAGAGAGGCTGCTACAAAAACTTCAGTACTACATCTTAGGACTAGACAAGATCCTTTGTCTCAAGGATCTGTTTGAAATTAACATATTATCAAGGTAGCATCAATTCAACTTCCACAATTGCTGTTAGTTAGGTGGTAGTCACGGCAGATTCATTAGTACTACTAGTACAAATGTGTTCTGTTAATAAACTCTGCGTCCTTAACACTAACTATATTCTGTTTTCTCTCTGAGCTGTTCTTCTGGTACCAGTTACATTTCCAGTCCACACACTAAGATGTTCTTTCGGTACTACTTTCATTCACTGGTACCAACTCCGGCTCCACTCAAGCTGTTCTTCCATCATGCGTTCCATTCCTCAAACAGCTACTCAGACCACATCAGAGAGTAGTAACTCCTCCCTCCTCCAGTTGGCTGAGAGAGCAATACCATGAAGATGTTTGCAAAGAACACAAGATCCTACAGTGACTGTTTTATGCAGAAATGCATATTCTCAGTGTTGTTTAATTCAATATTTTATTCATACTCATTGACAATAAAACCCACAAGAATGAGTTGTTGATTCTTTTTATATTTATACATGTAATAATGATATATGCAATTGATTACAATATAATAGTGAAATAATAAGCTTATTGGGGAGAACTGTGCAATTGAAAAGAGGCTCCAGCACCCTGTTGGGCCGTCTCTAGCCTGGATACAAGATGAGATATGGCTGAGCATGGAGGCAGAGAGGTTCCACACGGTATCCTGTAGCACATTTGCCCACAAATGTTTCAGCTGAACCTGAAGATCCTTCACACTTGTGGAGTGACGAAGCTGGCATCCCAGCTGGTCCCACAAATGCTCAATTGGCGTTAAATATGGCGAGTGGGTAGAGCAAGGCAATGTTGCAATCTTGCAGATGTTTTAAAGGGATCACATGTTAGCTCTCAACGTCTTAGATCGCTGGCTGTGTTCCAATGGGGTAGAACATGGTTACTGACTATGACTTAACTTGAGTAACTATGACTTAAATTGTTGCAGTGGTAGATCAGTGGTTAATGTTGCATTAGACTTACTTTGGAACTGAGAAGTCAGAACTTCACAACTATACAAAAAACTAAGCCTGTTAAACACTAAATAGATGAAGTGATTTAACAATAGTGTGGGCATTACTCTGCCATGGATAAGAAATTTTATGTGCATAACGGAGGAATTAAACTGTTTGTGAGGTATCAGAAGGGGTGGGCAATATGACAATATTTTATCGTATCGTGATAGACGATATGCTTCTCTATGCATATCGAGGATGTCATCAGTGCTTAAAGAACACTGATCAACTGCATGTTTCATTATAAAGAGTGTAATTAGTCCAGTTTAATTCAATGAAGTGCAACACATTTTGAATACAAATCACATTAGTATGGGATAATATTTGAATAGTCGTTTTAAAAAATCTGTCACTACTGATACATTTTGTCTGTGATCGCATGTATTGTGATAAATATCGTGTATCGAGAAAATGTCTTTACTTATCATGATATAATATTTTTACCATATCACCCACCCCTAGGACACAGCGACAATGTACTCGTGCCCCAGTAAAGTGGGTCTGATGACACCCCTGGTGCATTCGCCAAATGCTGTGAAGATTAAACCAATGTACTAATTCTCAATATATGGATCTCTATACACCTACAAATAGTGGAGATGGGCAGTCCTGCCCTCCCACAGCCTCGTGGGCACAGCGGTGGACTGGGCTGGAATGTAAGGAATGCCCCGTTTGGAGCCTATTTCTACATAATAAAGAACCACAGTCTAGCCAAGGAATTCAAAAGAGAGCCCATATCATGACTACATGCTCATACTACTAGTGGTCAAGACAGATCCTAATTATAACATTCCCGTTCCTTATCCATTATCTCACTGATGAAAGTACCACGCTGTTGTACTAAACAGCAATATTTAATGCACAGAGGAATAAATAATAGCCTCAAAAAAACACCATTACGCTTAGCAACGTTTAGCCTGGACGAAACCCCCCATACCATCAAACCTGTGAAATATGGCTTTATTAATATGTGACTTCTTAGCACAGCTTGAACACAAACACAATTCTCCACAGAGCTTGTGGTCAGGGAAAGTGGTCGTCAGGAAATTTCTCAAGTGTCCAAGGGGAACGATCTGTCATGACCCCAGATGGTTTTAAATAGAGAGGGTGCACACAAGCATATGAGACTCATAGCCTGAAGGGTGAAAGGTTTTCCTAGCTGCCAGAGCTCTTCACACTCCGATACGTGAAGACTATGATTCTTTAACAGATTCACTGTGGACAAACATAGTAGGTGATGACACTGGCCATTTCTCAGACGTGACAGCATAGGGACAGGGGTGACTACAGGAGCAGAACATGTCTGCATCAAGACCTGAAGCCACATGACTCTGGCTCCTGTCACACGCTCACACACTCACACAGCTGTATACCTGTGACCTGCATGAAGAATGTGTACTGAGTACACACACACTGTCTGCCGTCTGAAGATCGGAGACTTAGATAAGTCTAAGTCTCCGATCTTCAGACGGCAGACAGAATGTTCTGGAGGTTGAAGGGAAAATTACTTTTTGTCACACCCCTTAATGATTTCTTTAATGTGAGACAATGTGGCGATTATCCAGTGCTCCCATCACCACAAACACCATCATTATACTTTTTCATGCACAAAATGCCTTAAGCCATCTATATTCTGCTCTTGTTAGGGGAGCCATTTATCAATTTAGCTAAAGCGGGAGCATTCATTTAAACATGGTGCAATGTCTCTGCAGAAAATCTTTAAAAATACAACATGCATTACATATCCAAGGGTTTATAGACATACAACCCTAGATAAGGTTGGGGTAGTTACTCAAAAAAGTAATCCATCAGTAATGGATGGGTGGATTTTAATGAACAATTAAATTCATTAAAAATCCTACAATGTGATTTCCTGGATTTTTTTTCTCATTGTGTCTCTCATAGTTGAACTGTACCAATAACGAAAATTACAGACCTCTCTCATCTTTCTAAGTAGGAGAACTTGCACAATCAGTGGCTGACTAAATACTTTTTTGCCCCACTGTATGTGCACACATACTGATCATAGGTCAAAACGGTGTTAAACTCGGCTGAAATCAAGAACCTGACTTCCGGTGCCAACTTAAGCAAACAGTCAAGAATAACACACACCTTATTAAAATATCACAGTGTAATAGACCTGTTTTTTCTCTTTCATAGGAAACTATTGAATAAACTAAACTAAATTATCAGAGCTGCCCCCTTAAAGCCAGTTTCCAGCTAGAGGTGAGTCTGTGCCCACTCATCTCAGCTTGGACCTGGCTCTCTGCCACTCATTTTGCCTAGTAACTTGTTGCTGAAGTAAAGCATGTGACTCTGACCGAAGCTCAACTTAGTATTATTTTTTTTGTTTCATACGCCTTTTAATGGCATCATCAGTGTTTCTACATTAAGCCAAGTCAGAGATGTGTCAGTGTTCACTCCTTTTGCTTTAGACACAAACACAGGGATCTCATTCTGCCTAGTAACTAGTTGTTACTGTAGGAAAGCATGTGATTCTGTCAGCAGGACACGTATGGCATGAAGAGCAAAGTCAGGACGTCATAAATAATTGTAATATACATTACAACAGACGTCAAGCTTGTTTTCCGTTTCATAAGCCACGTGTCTGCCTTCCTATACCATCATGAGTGTTTCCATTTTAAGGCCCAGGTGCCAGTCGGTGTCTGCTCGTTTCACTTTAGGTGATTACATGTAGAGGTCTCAGCTTGCACCTGCGTTAGTGACCCAGAGCGTCACTGACATCAAGCCAGCCTGAATAACACTAATACACATTCCTCACATGGCTTCACTATGCAGCACTGGGCCATGGGCCATCCATCATCCCACTCCTACCGCAAACGAATGGTCATGTGCAAAGTCAGATCACCCCTGCCTGTGGAATTTCCAATAACTCAGAGGCCATAAATGTCACTCGTCATCTGACTTAATGTACGTGTTTATCAACGTTAAAACACATTAAGGGAACAATTCCTTCCATAATGTGTCAAATCGTTTGGTTTTGTTTTTTTCTTTTCATCAAATAATGTGTGGCTGGACTTTATGTTTACCCAACAAGATTATACTGAATGTTAAATGTTGGGTGTTTGAGGCATAGGTGACACTACACTCAACTGTACTCTACTTTTGGGGGAAAATATTGTCTGTTTATAAAAAATCTAGAATACTGCACTGAAATCAAAACTATTGGCCAAAATTGAAATTTTGGCCACACTTACCTGATAACCACATTTGTTTGTTTAGAAGGGTTGTAATGATAGATTTTGCTCACGATTCAATTCACGATACGAGTTCAGCATTCAGTCTTCTTAGGCATTTCTGAAGTGTAAACAATAAAAAACAATGCCCATTTTCTTGAATAAGGTTTTAAAAAGAAAAAAATAATAATTACATTAATTAAAAGCAATTAAAAGTTATTTTAAAATTAAAATTAAAATGTAAAATGTTCTATTGTAGCTTCCAATGTATGGGAGCATAACATATGATTGTCTCCCCTGGTGTTCAAGAAATGCAATTGCATCAGAACACATGTGACTCGGGTAACTAGGTGGTTAAGGTACTGGACTAAAGACCAGTAGGTCCGTGGTTCAAATCACACCACTGTTAGGTCCCTGAGCAAGGCCCTAAACCCACAATTCCTTACAAGACTTACAGCATTTCACCACGCCCAGAGCAGCTTACAGTTGATACAACTTTACAATCCAAGCAATTGTGGGTTAAGGATCTTGCTCAAGGCCAAAACAGTGGCACTTTGGCAGGGGTGGGATTTGAACCCTGGACCTTCTGGGTCATAGTCCAGTACCTTAACCGCTAGGCCACCACAGTGACCCCTGCATGCTTTTGAAAGAATATGTAAATAAGAATATAACTTCTGTTAATCTCCATGGTCCCTAACATGATCAATGCATATAGCTCACTTGTCTAATGTCTCTGGACATCATGACACAATTCTACAAGGTCGATACTGTCAAACTGTACACGTCTGCACTGACCTGTGCCGGACAGTGAAGGAACCAAACAGAACAGGTTCCAAAAAGTCAGTTGCTAATGTGCAAACTGGCATCTCTAAAGTGGCCCTAGTGTATGTGTGAATGTATGTGCCACACGATGAATTGGCACCCTGTCTAGGGTTGTTCCTGCTTTGCGCCCTATGCTTCCAGGTAAGCACCGGTTTTTCCACAGTCCTGCATAGGATTAAGTGAATGAATGTGGATTTCTAATGTCTATTACTATTAAAAGCATATTTAACGTGTTAGATTTTGACACTTGATTTTAACCTTATTTAATGTTATGATTGCCCCCTCCATTTCCAGTGTTCCAAATTTCTTTCTTTTCCATGTTCTCACACAACCCAACCCAGGTCTTCACTGACCCAGGTCGGTGATTGATTCTTCTCACCGGTCCCATATTTCCTTAATAACATCCTCTGCTATTTGTGGAACATGTGAGACTGTAGTGGCCTAGCAGTGTTGGGTCATTGAGCAAGGCCCTTAACCCACAATTGCTTGGATTGTAAGATTGTATCAGTTGTAAGTCACTCTGGATAAGGGTGTCTGCTAAATGTTTTGGTTATAGGCATTCTGAGTTAAGGTCAGTTTGTTGGATATACAGTCGTGCTTGAAAGTTTGTGAGCCCTTTAAAATTTTACATATTTCTGCTTAAATATGACCTAAAACATCATCAGATTTTCACACACGTCCTAAAAGTAGATAAAGAGAACCCAGTTAAACATATGAGACAAAAATATTATACTTGGTCATTTATATATTATGGAAAATAATCCAATATTACATATTAGTGAGAGGCAAAAGTATGTGAGCCTTTGCTTTCAGTATCTGCTGCATGACCCACCTTCTCTTGAGATTCAGTTCATGGACAGATGTCCTGACATTTTCCTTTAGAATTCTCTGATATAATTCAGAATTCATTGTTCCATCAATGAATGCAAGCTGTCCTGGTCCAGATGCAGCAAAACAGGCCCAAACCATGATACTACCACCACCATGTTTTCCAGATGGGAGAAGGTTCTTATGCTGGAATGCAGTGTTTTCTTTTCTCATTTACATTTACAGCATTTAGCAGAGACCCTTATCCAGAGCGACTTACAATTGATACAGTCTTACAATCCAAGCAATTGTGGGTTAAGGGCCTCGCTCAAGGACCCAACAGTGGCAGCTTGACGGAGGTGGGATTTGAACCCTGGACCTTTTGGTCCATAGTCCAGTACCTTACCCGCTAGGCTACCACAGTACCACTTTCTCCAAACATAATGCTTTTATTTTAAACCAAAAAGTTCTATTTTGGTCTCATCCATCCACAAAACATTCTTCCAGTAGCCTTCTAGCTTGTCCACGTGAACTTTAGCAAACTGCAGACGAGCAACAATGTTCTTTTTGGAGAGCAGTGGCTTTCTCCTTGCAACCCTGGCTATGCACACCATTTGTTGTGCGTGTTCTTCTGATGGATACTCATGAACTTAAAATTAGCCATGTAGAGAGGCCTTCAGTTGCTTAGAAGTTACCCTGTGGTCTCCTTTGTGACCTCGCCAACTATTACACGCCTTGCTCTTGGAATGATCTTTGTTGGTCGACCACTCCTGAGGAGGGTAACAATGGTCTTAAATTTCCTCCATTTGTACACAATCTGTCTAACTGTGGATTGGTGGAGTCCAAACTCTTTAGAGATGGTTTTGTAACCTTTTCCAGCCTGATGAGCATCAACAACTCATTTTCTGAGGTCCTCAGGAATCTCCTTTGTTCATACACTTCCGCAAACATGTTGTGAAGAGCAGATTGTGATAGATCCCTGTTCTTTGAATAAAACAAGGTGCCCACTCACACCTGATTGTCATCCCATTGATTGAAAACACCTGACTCTAATTTCACCTTCAAATGAACTGCTAATGCCATTTGTCATTTGTTTAACTGGTTTCTTTTTATCTACTTGTAAGACTTGTGTAAAAATCTGATGATGAAATTTTAAAGGGTTCACAAACTGTATGTACCTGTCTCCTCTCTCTCTGGCCCAGCTTGACATAACCCTTACTTTAGTTAAACAATTGTGATTTTTTTTTACTCTTTCTCCTTTTACCTTTTTTGACCATTTTCAGGAAAAATTCAGTGCATATCTAGAAAACTCCAATGGAAGAGCCATAAGTCAGAATTCCCAGACAGAAACAGTCTGCCAACATAAAAGCAGATTATGTGACTATGAGCCAATATGGCATTGCACACTGAACAGTGCAAAGTGCATACTCAGTAAATATCTGTCAGTTGTGTCTTTTCTGTCATGCAAATGTAAAGTAAATGTGGTTTCATTTGCAATTTAAATATATTTTCTTCACAAATCAGCACATGTCGAACTTTACTGGAGAGAAAGCAGACATAGCCCCCTGCATTCAAACCAGCAGCTGACAATTCACTGTCGTCACACATGGCTAGATTCGGCTTGTGACAGTGGCAATTTTCAAATGGTGTGGGCAAAAACATACATGAAAGTATCAATAAAATGTTAGGATTATTTTTACCTTCTGAGGAATGTAATAAATTGGAGATATGAAGGAATGCAGCAGTGAATCATGAAGGACTATTTTCCAGCACTCCGTGGAATAGGAAAGAATAACAGGATATTTAAAAGAGGACAAAAGTTGTTCCCTTTCAAGTGCCTGATACTGATGACCTGTACACAATATGAGCAACAGGAATCATTTTAGTGACAAAAGTCTGTTCTGATTTACAAGTGTTAACGTTTGACGTCCATCACATCAACGGCTGTTTGCTTTAACAGCTGAGGTGTTAAAATTATAATCAATTAATAGGAAATTAAAATGTGTCTTTTAACTCTGGATATTGTGGCTGTAATCAGACTCAAAGTGGCAAAGACACTGTACACTGTACTGTACATCACTGCCTGACACATGATTGACAGATTCCTGAGTTTATCACTTATTTATGCACTGTTATGCTACCGATATGGCAGCGTATTATTACTGTAGCAGTATTATTATTGTAGTATTACTGTATTATTGTAATATTATGGTATTATTAATTACCATGAATTAATCCAATAGAACCCACTGCAGTGAGTGTTTTTGTTGCTCTGAAAACAGCTGGTCGCCTCAACAGCCAATCAATGCTGCGGGGCCACGAACAGAGGTAGCAGAGGTGGGAGCTAAAGAGCAGAAGTCCGACATTCACTCGAAAGTTCAGTACCTTACCAGTTGTGTGCTCACTTGCTCGTTTGTGTGTATGACTTTCTGCTGCTTATTTGTAACAAGCTGTAAATGGCATTGGTAAGTGTATGTGCCTATCCTATTGTAAGTAGTACTCCTTTGTTTGTCCGTCAAGTATCAGGTCCATCATTAGAGGTGGGTATTGAAAAGGACTTTACGATACCATACACATCGCAATACATGGGGCATGATACGATTATATCACGATACATGATGCATATTTCCATATATATCGATGTAGTATATCACGAAAATAAATCCAGCGATATATCGCTGTATTGATTATTTAGCACAGCCTCCATCGTACCACCCTGTTAAGTGTTAAGTCTTTCCCTAACCCTAATACTGTACCTTCTATCATTACTGAGAAATTCCATAAATTAAAAAAAGGTTTAGACTTTGTATAACAGTTTTGTTTCCAGCAGAATCACTGAAGTCGTATCTTTTGCACACAGACTTCTTGTGAGAATACCCTTCATATTTACATTGCATTAACCTTAAAAGACAATGTCAATGTCAGGCAACGTCCATTTTAGTGTCCTGTTTCACAGAATGTGATCCAGACGTTAAACGCTGCATACCTGTATATAAACAAATGCTAAGCATAAATGCAATCAAACTACTTATCACATTATAAGAAAGTCTGCTTCTACATGTACCACAGAAATTATATGAGCTGCCTTAAGGAACATTATGAGAATCGGAACAAAGGAAGGCATTCCACAGGTCTGACTTCAGTGTGTGTGGGGGTGTGTTATGCTCTATAAATGTGGATTTAATATTGGAAAAGAGTGAGGTGCGAGCCATGGACAGTGGAAAGACAGCCCTGACAGACTGATACGACCTCATAATGGACTCTTTCATAAGAAAGCGAGAGCTTGATTTATTTCAAACAACGGGACTACACTTCCCGAGGGTATGTCTCCACACAACAGCATGGCACTCATCCTAACATCGATTGCACAATTGTTCAGGCCTGAACAAGCTGCTGCAGATTTAACAAAACTACAGTCAATCAAACCGTTTTTAAGTACCGACAAAAGAGAAAGCATATAATCCAACTGAAATGTGTGTTCGAATTAGTCTGGCATGCATGTAAATCTTTTGGCGGTAAATGTTCAGCAAAATGGCAGAATAAATATAATTACGCTTAAAAACAATGCAACAAAAAGCAGCAGTCACACTTCAACACTTCTCATCTTTCCACCACAAAAAATTTAGACAGAATTTGAAGACTTGACAACAGCCATAACAGCCACCAACCATTGGCCCTACTCATAAATCCAGAACAGATGGAAATGTACAGGATTCATTCATTTGAGTAGGTGTGAGAAAGAAATGGGGGATGAGGAAAACACCCACGGCTGCAGGAATGCCCCGATGTAGACCCAAACTGAGCTTCCATTCACAACAAGGCTGCTGTAGAACAGACTATGGGAGAAGGAGACAGTGCTGAGAGAGGAAATAATAACTGAGAGTCTGGCAAGGGGTTTACAGCCAAAATATGGAGAAGGAATGAGATTACTGCAGAGGAATGAGGCAGGTGTTAGAGCTCAGACAGTTCCTTTGCTAGAGTCTGGGTCTGAAGTCCCTGTCACTCCATCTATCAGCTTATTTAGCAGGGAGTTGAGGAACACAGGCCTGAAACAAAGGTTCCAGACCTTATAGATTTTAATAATGTTAATTTTCATCTATAGGTTTTAAACTGCTTAAACTGCAGGTTGGGGGAATGGGGTCCAAAGACTATTCTGGAATTCACAGGATGCAGACGAGCATGTATGCTGAATGGGATACCAGTCCACTGCAGGCCTGAGTAGGATCTGATGGACTAGACCTTCTAGACTCAAGCATAACCACAGCAATCTCAAAGTTGTGACCACATCTGAAGCCTAACACAAAAGACTAAAGCCGACAACAAACATTGTGATTCAGAGATCCTTCTTAGGAATGTCTTGGGATCAGCACTATCTCTCTAATCCAGGATGTCCAGCTCCTGTAATCCCATGGTGGGCTTTCCAGCTGAGCACACCTACCGAGTCCAGCTGACCCAACACAGCCAGCGTATGGAAAGAGGGTAGGATTAAACAGAGTGTGAAAGATATTGAGGGCTCATTCTGGCCTGGCAGGTATGGATAACCCCAGCCTAGTAGAATGATAACCCAGCCAAAGGCCTCATGATAAATCCTCAAAGAGACATTGACAATTCGTTCAGACCTGTTTTCTCTCTCCTTCAGTCTCTTCCATACACTGTGTGAATACACGTACTCATAGCATTAGTTTTACACTAGCTACACAGCACAACTGTGTTACTACACTATGAGATCAATGGTCAAAAAGGGTTGGTGGAAAAGAGGTGGAGGGAACAATCTAAGAAAATATTTGATGGACCTGAGGTGATGTGTGCTGGGAGAGAAAAATGAAAAAGAACCCTTGAGTTCTTTTAAGACGTGCACTCCTGAGAGGATGTGTTATTACATCAGTCATAGGATAGAAGGTGTGTACGTGACCAAAGAACACACTCGGCAGAGTTTTTTTTTAACCCTAGTGTTGGCCAATATAGTATTTTCCTCTATCATAACTATGGTTTCTATCATCTGACTAACAAAAGGTCTCTGACAATCTGTTAAAATTTGTAACGTCTGTGGTGTTTCAGTCAGTCTTCACCAGGTTTGCACACAATGTAGCTGGTATTTTGGCCCATTCCTCCATGCAGATCTCCTCTAGAGCAGTGATATTTTGGGGCAACACGGACTTTCAACTTCTTCCACACATGTTCTGTGGGGTTGAGGTCTGGAGACTGGCTAGGCCACTCCAGGACCTTGAAATGCTTTTTACGGAGCCACTCCTTTATTGCCCGAGCAGTGTGTTTGGGATCATTGTCATGCTGGAAGACCCAGCCACGTTCCATCTTCAATGCTCTTTACTGATGGAAGGAGGTTTTGGCTTAAAATCTCACGATACATGGCCCCGTTCATTCTTCCCTTAACACGGATCAGTCGTCCTGTCCCCTCTGCAGAAAAACAGCCCCAAAGCATGAGGTTTCCACCCCCATGTTTCACAGTAGGTATAGAATTTTTTGGTTTCATCTGACCACATGATATTCTCTCAAACCTCTTCGGGATCATCCATATGCTCTCTGGAAAACTTCAGACGGGCCTGGACATGTACTGGCTTAAGCAAGGGGACACGCCTGGCACTGCAGGATCTCAGTCCCTCTCATCGTAGTGTGTTACTGATGGTAGCCTCTTTACTTTGGTCCCAGCTCTCTGCAGGTCATTCATCAGGTCCCTCCGTGTAGTTCTGAGATTTTTGCTCACCGTTCTCATGATCATTTTGACCCCACATGATGAGATCTTGTGTGGAGCCCCAGATTGAGGGAGATTATCAGTGGTCTTGTATGTCTTCCATTTCCTTACAATTGCTCCCACAGTTGATGTATTCACATTTTTGCTTACCGTTCTCATGATAATTTTGACCATTAAAACATTTAAAACATAATCAGGTTTTCACAGAAGTCCTAAAAGTAGATAAAGAGAACTCAGTTAAACAAATGAGACAAAATATTATACTTGGTCATTTATTTTTTTAAGAAAATGATCCAATATTACATATTAGTGAGTAAAGCATGTGAACCTTTGCTTTCAGTATCTGGTGTGACCCCCCCTGTGCAGCAATAACTGCAAATAAACGTTTCCTGTAACTGTTGATCAGTCCTGCACACCGGCTTGGAGGAATTTTAGCCCATTCCTCCGTACAGAACAGCTTCAGCTCTGGGATGTTGGTGGGTTTCCTCACATTAACTGCTCACTTCAGGTCCTTCCACAACATTTCGATTGGATTAAGATCAGGACTTTGACTTGGCCATTCCAAAACATGAACTTTATTCTTCTTTAACCATTCTTTGGTAGAACGACTTGTGTGCTTAGGGTTGTTGTCTTGCTGCATGATCCACCGTCTCTTGAGATTCAGTTCATGGACAGATGTCCTGATATTTTCCTTTAGAATTCTCTAATATAATTCAGAATTCATTGTTCCATTCTTGATTGAAAGCCGTCCTGGCCCAGATGCAGCAAAACAGGCCCAAACCATGATACTACCACAGCCATGTTTCACAGATGGGATAAGGTTCTTATGTTGGAATGCAGTGTTTTCCTTTCTCCAAACATAGCGCCTCTTATTTTAAACCAAAAAGCTCTATTTTGGTTTCATCCATCCACAAAACATTCTTCCAATAGCCTTCTGGCTTGTCCACGTGATCTTTAGCAAACTACAGACGAGCAGCAATGTTCTTTTTGGAGAGCAGAGGCTTTCTCCTTGCAACCCTGCCATGCACACCATTGTTGTTCAGTGTTCTTCTGATGGTGGACTCATAAACATCAACATTAGCCGATGTGAAAGAGAACTTCAGTTGCTTGGACATTACCCTGGGGTCCTTTGTGACCTCGCCAGCTATCACACGCCTTGCTCTTGGAGTGATCTTTGTTGGTCGACCACTCCTAAGGAGGGTAACAATGGTCTTGAATATCCTCCATTTGAGCACAATCTGTCTGACTGTGGATTGGTGGAGTCCAAACTCCACCAATCCACAGTCCCAGAGATGGTTTTGTAACCTTTTCCAGCCTGATGAGCATCTCTTTTTCTGAGGTCTTACACTTCCATAAACGTGTTGTGAAGAGCAGACTTTGATAGATCCCTGTTCTATAAATAAAACAGGGTGCCCACTCACACCTGATTGTCATCCCATTGATTAAAAGCACCTGATTCTAATTTCACCTTCACATTAACTGCTAATCCTAGAGGTTCACATATTTTTGCTCTAATATGTTATATTGGATCATTTTCCTCAATAAATAAATGACCAAGAATAATATTTTTGTCTATTTGTTTAACTGGGTTCTCTTTATCTACTTTTAGGAGTTGTGTGAAAATCTGATGATGTTTTAGGTCATATTTATGCAGCAATATAGAAAATTCTAAAAGGTTCACAAACTTTCAAGCACCACTGTACCTGCCATATTGACACCTTCTTAGCAAGTCTTCTCTGTAGCTCTAAATACAGTTCCCAAAAACAGAGCTTGCCTGAGTCCAGAATATATGGACATTCTTACGTTACAACAGACACGTCTAACAAAGGTTTGGTTCTAATGCCTGACTTAAATGACTTAAAACTGGACACCATTGTCTCATACACTCTAAATACATTGCACTTTGTTTCATATGCAGACATGTTTTACTTTGAAATGGCTTTAAAAGAAACTTGGATTTCTTTTTGGAGCTGCACGACTGACTTAATACGCTGTCTTTTTTGTTTATTCTTTAGATGCTGGAGATGCCATAAAAGGAAAGCTCGCTACTAACTTAAGAAGCTCTCGTTTGTTTTGATCATGATGGCATTGTCACTTTAAAACTACAGTTTGCACTATTTTTTGCAAATTTAGTTTTGTGCTGTATTCTTATGACATACAGTTTGTGGTTAAAATAAAATGAGGTTAAATGTGATAATCAGCTTGTGTGGCTACAAGTGCACTTTAGTCTGCTGTAGCATAATCAAGTTTAATATTCTTGTGTCTACTGTTTAACCAGGTGTGTTTTGTTTTGAACTGGAATTTAAGTTGATATGTTCATACATTTTGGCATCCAAGACAGTATTTATTTGAAAACTGTCATTTAGAAAGAAAGCAAATACGTTCTTAATCCTGAATATGTCTTGTGAATGTTAAGTGGTAGTGTTCAGATTAGTTAATTCAAGACTCCTTAAACTACAGGTAAAGGTATATTTAAAGTATAAAAAGAATACATAAATAGAAACCTAGTAGAATACTACTAGTGCAAATATAATATAGAAGTAGTAAACTGTAAGTATGATATTAAGTATACTTGCAGTATAAAACAATTTAACTAGTAGCTTACTGAGAGTGTACTTAAAAGTATACTTTCATAAACTAAAATTAGGAAAGAAGTATATAACCAGTAAACTAACGGTATAGCTAAAAGTTCACTTATAGTTTACTTAACAGTATACTTGCTGTACAAAATAAAACTCAGATGTAAACTACTTGTGTACTCAAGGTTTACTACTCTTATATAAAGTATACTTCAAAGCATACTTTTCATATACTAAAAGTGGGCCAATTTATTTCCATAAATACAAGTATTTCCATACTTCTTCTGACTAATACACTTCTAAGTTACAGTACTACTAGTACATACTAGATATTAGTATACTCGCTACATAAAGCATACTTGGTAAATGTACATGTACTTTGCTCAAGTAGGCTGTACTTAAAGTAAAAAATGAACTTTAATTATACTGTTTGAACTGTTTGAATAGTTTTCTTGTGAAAATACCCTTTATATTTACAATACAGTAGCATAAAAAGACTATGTGACTGTAGTATGGTTTGGTCAATGTCCATTTCAGTCAAAACTGTATTTCACAGGACGTAATGCGGTCATTAAACAGCACATGCCTGCACTTACTGAATTAGGTAAACAAGTAAATACAAATACAGTAGTTTAGTCTGGACCGGTGTGTTTTGAGGAACAACTCAAGGCATAAAACGTCATTATTTACGTACTCCAATCAATTTACTTTTAGAAAATATGTGTTTCATTTAGATTTACAGATATTTACAACAATGAGCTCAATACAGCATCGACTAGTGCACCCTAAATTGTAAGACCTGCAACTTCTGCATACTCTAACACTGATAGGCAAAATTTCTGTTTAGTTATTAGGACAATTAGGGCTGCGTATCAAACCGAATACATCTACCACACCGTCTACTAATGTGAGTTAGTACAGTATTATGTGGTTTGCCATGCATCCGATAGTCAGATCGTTGCACCCCTCTAGTGGTTGGAAGACAAATTGCTACTCACATACATGGTATATAGTAACACCATATTTCCCTCATTACATTTACTTAAGTAACTTTCTGAAATATTTTCTTTTCATTTGGTGTACTTTTTACTCTTACTATAGTGAATTCCTAATGCAAAACCTGTATTTTTACTGCATTATTTTTCATTGTGTTGGTTGTGTAATCGTCTCTGTGGCTGAACCCATGTCTGAATATGAGGTGAGAAATAAATCAAACAAATGTACAACACATTTTGAAATAACATGACGATTATCACGTGTGGTTTTCTTTAATAAAGAAAGCAAAAATTCCACGTTTAGTGCCTGTGTTCACTCATATTAATAGACAAGGTTAAATAATTTGTCTTTATTAATTCAGGATTTGTCCATTTTATCTAATATACCCTATGTAACAAGTAGCAGTATTTCTTCCTCACAAGGCACTGTTACTTTTACTTTTAAGTAGCTACTTGTAAGAGCTCTTGGCTATTATAAGTAAAAAAAAAATTAAAGTACAGGTATGTGCCGTTTAATGTCCATCAGATCAACGTCGTCCATCTTAAGAATTATAATAGGATATAAAAATCTGTCATATATACATCCAATTCATGTCTGAATGACAAAAAACAAGTGAACTCTTGTGACACCTGCTGACAGAAAAGAGAATTGCAGTCTTGAAGGCAGAAAACAACATACATACCCTATGTTCCTTTTGCTTTCATGGTCAGTAAGTGATTTAAATTTTACAAAAGATACAAAGGTAATAATTATTGTATTGTACAGTACTGTAATATATGTTTTTATATAGTTCTTTGATTAATATTACTGTTTATAATAAAACACTGTGCAAAGTATCTGAACTACTATGTGATGATGGTACTGTTCGGTCAATGTCCTCTTTCACAAGAAGGAATTTGGATGCTAAACGGTGCATACCTGTAATAGTAATTTCACTTGAGGATCATTTGTGCTACTCTACAAACCTCTGCCATTGACATTTTTGAGCTTTTAGACAGGCAGTGTTTTTTAGGCAGTGTTTGAACTGGTGACAGAAGAAAACAGATCAAGATCCAGGAACACGTGCCCTTCAATGTATTTGCAAATAAAAATACATAAAGCAGTACATAAATTACATTTAGCCTAACCAGCAATTATCTCTGAATTGCCATAATAGCTTCAGGGAGGAGCAGCACAGTTTAGCTCTTCACAGACACCTTCTCCAGTGATATATAATGATAACACACAGGAACATAACTGGAAGTAGAGCAGTAGCAATTATTCAACGATTCATATTGCCAATAATTCCCAGTTGTACGCCAACCAGCCTACTACCATCAATACAGTGTGTTACTTTTTGTTTACTGGTCTATTTCAAACCCTTTCAGTTAGCTAACTACATCCAAACAGAGAGCATGGAACAAAATCACCATGTGTTGAGACTGCATGAAAACATTTGAGTGTTCAGTAGGAAACACTTGATACTGTGGAATTATGTTACTTAAATAATAAAAGTAGTAATACAATTATAGATGTTACAATTAAATCAGTTCTTCTAAGGCTTTGCTCTTCTTCTGAATGTTTGTTGCTTTCAAGGTGTGTATGGCTCTATAACCTGTTCCTTGATAAGACACACATTTGGATCTTATTACGATAATGCCATTTCAGGGAGTATCAGACTTATGCATGTGTATAAAACTAAATCTCAGAGAGGGTAAAAGCAGGCAGGAACTTCACTGCCGAGACAGGAAACCAAAAGCCAACTCTCTGCTTTCCTGTGATGAATCTCTGCAAAAAAAGATCTGTTGAGCTCAGCCTCCAAATCCGGCCTACACTCTGTACGTGATAATCCGACATCTGGTGCAGAAACCCAACAAAATGCAACAGAACGAAGAGTGTTAGTGCTCTAGTAGAAAGCAAAGTGATTTATATACACTTATTGACAAAAAAAATACAGCACCCAGATAGACATGTCATATTTCTGCAAAATTTAGCGTGCAGTTATCTCGTGGGCAAATATGTTAATGATTACAGTTGTAGTCTGATTAGACACACTGTCTTGCCACAAGAGAGCGCAAATGTGCTTCCCTCGCTGCTCTATAAAAAGGCTCTCAGAGGATAATTTTGGGTAGTGTACATCTTTGATGAAAAGCCGCTGACGTTACATATGCCTCAATGACACTTGCCCACAGCTGGGCCTGTAGATCCTCCACACTCATAGTTTTCCATAAATGCTCAATTGGCAATACAGCTGGTGAATGGACAGGGCGAGGAAGTGTTACTATGAGATCTTCCTGGGAAACACTTGTTCTCTCTCTGTGTGTGTGTGTGTGTGTGTGTGTGTGTGTGTGTGTGTGTGTGTGTGTGTGTGTGTGTGTGTGTGTGTGTGTGTGTTAAGGTTCGCCATATAAAAACGATGACGAACCGTATTAAAACAAAATATAAATGGATTGGGACCCAAATGCAGTTAGCTCCAGTTGGTATTTATAACTGAAATGAGATAAATAAATAAAAGCAAATGATATAAATAACTAAAGAAACTAAGTAAAAGATATGATTAATAAATAAAACTAAGTAAACTAAACTGCACGCCGTAAGCGTGACGTACTTTAATTCACAGCACGCTTACGACGTGCCTCCGTTGCGCAATATATGCGCTGGGACCGCGCATGCGCAGCGCGCAGAACCCGATCGGAGCTTCCACGAGCACGTGCAGCTCCACCGCGGTTTAAACGCGGCCGCAGGGAAGTGAAGAGGACGTGGTTATTAAACACTGCGTCCTCTTCAAACGCGATTGAGCAATAAATATTCCTGATCGTGGCGAGAAGGGGTGATGGCTGGGATAAAGGCCGAAAGCTGCAGGTGCAGCTCGGTGTAAAGTAAAAGATAATTAGCAAATAAAAAGCTGACGCTACCCTACCTAGGGCCCTAACTTACCGGGCTGCCTCCTAGCAGCCTCACGTTTGAGGGACTTAATTCCCCCAGACTACCTTTATCCCTAATGAAAACAAATAACAAATAAAAGAAATGAAAATAAGCCGTCAGAAAGCGAAGGCGTCAGTGCGTTCAAAAAGCTGGGTGCTTGAGGAGTCACGTGAGCGCTAGTCACGTGACCGAGGGCGTAGAGTCCATAAGGTGTGTTTATATAACCTGGACCCCAGGTGGCGCCACTTACCCATAATAAGCCCGGGAAAGCAGACGCACGCGTGATCGCTTCTGCCGCAGCTCACGCTGTCAAGCGGCCAGGAAGCGATCCCTAACAGTGTGTGCGCGAGAATTATCCTGCTGAAAAATGCCAGTTGGAAGCACAGCCATAAGAGACAACATGTGGCTGCAGGATATACTGCACATCTTGCTGAGTTGTTAGTGTCCCGCATATCACTGCTAGGGTGACTGTTGAATGTGATGGCTCCCCAGATCATCAAAACAGCAGCTGGGGCAGAGTGTCATTCCAAAACAAAGGCAGGATTATAGTGTTCACCGCGAGGCCTCCATACATGAACCCAACTGTCGCCAGATCCCAAACAGAACCTGGATTCCTCGCTAAAGACAATCCAGTCTCAGTTCATAGCAGTCCAAGTTTCTCATTCAAGATGCATCTGCAAACGAAGGCTGGCAGTCAATGGCAGGAAAGTGATGGGAGCTGTAACAAGAAATTTCTCTCTGCTAAGCATCTGGAAATGGTGTAGTGAAGGTGCCACTTGTGTCTGGGTGGTGGACAACAAAACTGTGGGAGCTGCTCGTGCTTGTCGGCGGATCAAACAATCCTCTCCTGGAGGTCTGTCTGGGCCGTCCAGAGCCTGATCACTGTGCGTGCGTGCCCTCATGGAACCTCATGGGCGATTAGTCAAAACAACCAAACTGCTTCTGCCATTCCAATGATGCACCTAATCTTGAAGTCTGTCAACTGGGCAAAATGCCTTCAAATGCATTGTAGCAGCATATCTAGCAGTCAACAATCTCTCACCAAGAGGAACTATCTAAAAGTAGCCCATGAGAGACTTTTAGAGCCTCTGGCAGTGGGGGAAGCACTTTTATGGCACTTTTTCTTGTGGCAAGACAAGACCACACTGTGTCTAATCAGACCACACTTGTAATCACTTACATATCTGCCTGAGACATAACTGCAGCAATACAATATTTCTCTCTGGGTGCTTTATTTTTTGTCAATGAGAATATATCAAACCAGAAAAGGTAAATTCATAATGTGTTCATCTGATATTTTTGTTTTTGATATTAGTGTGTAAGGAGCGTGTGTTAGTGAGCAACAAGTCAGGTCCATGAAGCACTTTGCATTTGAATTTAGCAAACAACACTCACTGAATGAGATGCCAACCAGAGGTGGGTAGCTACATTTACTCAGTTGGAGAAAATTAACTTTCTTTTTTTTTTTTTTACTTCTTAGAGAAATTTTAACTTTACTTGAGAGACGTTTTGCTGGTCTACCCACAGGAACTGTCTTCACTATAAATCGTACAAAACATTCATGTAAAAAGTAAATATGCAGGCATGAGATGAACCACAGTTTAGCACAAACGAACATACTTGAAACTTATCTGGAATATACTTGAAACATCTGGAAGCGCTTACACCCAAGGCTCTACACTTTACAGACGTCCGGACATGGCTGGCAAAACCAGCCACATAACACCAGTACAAGCTAAAAACACTTAATGACCTTCTTCTTGCGACCGATAAAGGTCATCTCCTCTCTTCTTCTACCCGATCTTACTGCTGCTTTCGACACTATAAACCACAACCTACTTCTGTCCAGACTTTCCAACATTGGCCTTTCGGCCTTAGTACTATCCTGGTTCACATCATATTTAACTGATAGGCGCCATTTTGTTCATATGGGGAGCCATGTATCTGACTCTGTTCCCATATGTCAGGGTGTTCCCCAGGGTTCAGTACTACGGCCGCTATTATATATCATTTACATCACTCCCCTTGGTGATATTTTACGCCATTATGGTTTGAAATCTGACTGCTATGCCGATGACACTCAAGTCTATATCAGTAGGAGCCTGCTCATTCCTTTCCTCCCAACTTTCTGATGCCGGTTTATTGGTCACCCACAGGCTTAGGCTCTCCACAATGGGAGGTAGGGATTTTAGTGTGGCTGCCCCATTGCTCTGGAACTCACTTCCGCTTTCTTTAAGCTCTCCAACCTCTCTTTCTCAGTTTACAACTCTTCTAAAAACCCTTCAACATTTCTTCTACTTCCTCTGTATAATTGGTATAATTTGTAAAGCCACCTTGGGTGTTGTGAAAGGCGCTATATAAATGTAATGTATTATTATTATTAGCACTACTTTAGACACCTTACCTGTACAGGCCGGCCATCCTCAGAACCTATCATGTTCCTCCACTCCAGCAGGGAGCGTTGCAAGTTGTCCAATCCCGTCTCCCACAGTCTCACACAGCCTCCCATATCTACAGTCACTATCTTGCCAGAGCCCAGTGGAGCAATCAGGACATTGGTGTCTGATACCTTCGAGATCCATGCTGTATAGGGAGACATGGACGACGTCCTGCAACAGTACATCATGAGAAGAATACTGGTTAATTTCTTTTGCTGGCATGCAGAACTCCTCTAAAAATGTCCATAAATTGTCCATAAGTAAATGTCATGATATAAATGTGGACTGTGCTGCATTACACGTGGATTCCTTCAGTGCTACAGAATATGATACGATTAGATAACTGTTTTAAAATATTCCTAAATCCTGATACTCTTAATTGCTTTATCCACTTTTCGTACACCACTTTGGTTAAACAGAAGGGGGCGCTGCAGTTTCATAAAACTTGTGTAGTCATTCACTGCCTCTATTTGCATATACTATTGTACAGAATAATCAGGTAACTAAAGGACATCGGATTTGGGAAATAATTCGATCATCAGGGTCACATACATTTGGTAATATGACAATGAGAAACTTGGTGTTGCAAGCGCTGCACTTCATTTTAATTTGACTATATACCCTAGTAACAGTCACACTGATAAAAGTCACATGATCCATTTTAAACAAGCCGAACACATTTTATGGAAGGTGAGACCAGGGGCATTCCTAAATTACTTGTTGTACTGGGGCATGCCAAAATTTTAGAAGGGCACAGCTGTACCCCTCTGCTTGCCAATTAGTCATAATGGCACAACTGTGAATAAAAAAAAGAGTGTTAAACAAAAAAATAGATTAAGTGGCTTAACACTATTGCATGTATTATTAGGATGAGAAATAATGCAAACAAATTAACACTAAAGATTTTTTATTAATTGCATTAATTAAACATGTAGCTATGAGCTATCATTAACCTCTCTGCAGCACGGCTGACTTTCTTTGCGGATATCCATTACTCCCTAAGAAAAAAACGGGCTTTGACTGAAAACATTCGTCACTCAAGTTGCTGGAAAGATGCTGGGGCACTATGGGAAATGGAGTGCCTGTAGTAAATTTGTCCTGTAGTTCTGCTCAGCAATCCAAGATAAAACTGCCTTTTACCCTCAGTGAATTAAGTGGGTCACAGCAACATTTAACTGGGGCATGTGTCCCAGTAAAGTGGGTCTGATGATGCCCCTGGGGTAACACTAACAGCCACCCCAGTCTGCGATGGACTGTTGTTCAGCTCAGATTCTGGGAAATGCTGGGCAGGCTCTGGGGTAGGGGTTAGGTCATATATACAACTTTATCACCTGCAGCTCATCTCCCTGCTGATGAGGACACTACTTAAGACCTGAAGAGGGAGCAGTTTCATTGTGTTACCTTGCCAGTAAGCTGGAGCATTTCCTGAACTACAGTTTAGTTATTGTTCTGTTACAGTGTCTCCAGCGCTCATTTAACCACAGTTTATTTTTTCACTTTTAGGCACTTAATGTGCATGTGCACTTTGTAATTTGTTTTTGGTGCACTCTTTGCAGTGTGCTGCAGCCCTGGTTTGCCGTGTTTGATCACGGATCTCACCCTACCTCTGCCTGGACTGGTTTGCCGTGTTTCAACACAACCTCGCCTTACCTCCTGCTTGCATTGTCTGTGTCCCTTCAGTACCTCGTCAGCCTGTGATTCGACATGTCACGGCACAGACCAGACCTGCCTTCTGGACTAGCAGATGTTCTTTGGCTGCCACACCTCACTCTCTCTTCTATCTCTCTTTCTATTCTATCTCAGTTGATTTTGCATATAAATAAAGCACTGGTGTTATTTCCTTTATCCCATGTCCCATGTATGTGTTTATGAGTCAGTGTTTGCGTCCCAGCGCCATAAGACACATACGGCCTCATTCGCTGACCCCATGACCACTTTCTTTTAATTGCAGGAAACTAAACATTTTGGTTGATTTTTTTTAATACGAGAAAAGCACACATTATTTTGAATTGTTATTCTTCAGAAGCTACAAAAAAAATGTTTTCACTCAGTTATTTAAGATTTGCTGAAGCTACTACAGAACATTTTGTTTACAATTTAAACCTTTGTTTCTAGTCATTTCTTTTAACTGCAAGGGACTAATGTTTTGTAAAGCTTATTCAAGAAAATGTGCATTGTTTTGCATTGTTTACACTTCAGAAATAAAAAAAAATGTAAGAAAAGTGAATCAAATCAAGTCGTGAGCAGAGTGTATCGTTACACCTCTAATACAAAATATGAAGCAATTGTTGGACATTTACCTCGGCACTGGAATGTACTTGACTTTCTTGGAGTTCAGATCTGTAACCTCCAGGTAGGCAGAAGTCAGAGGTGGAGTGACATCTGTGAATAAAGAAGAACTTTAGTACAGTGGTACCACGGTTATTGTCATTAATTCGTTCCAGAAGGTCGGTCGAGAACCGAAAATGACGAGTACCAAGCAAATTTTTCCTATAAGGAATAATGCAAATTGAATGAATCCGTTCCAGACCCCCAGAAAATCCACACTGTATAAGGCATTATATACATTAATGGAGTTGTATTGTATAGGTCCTGATTTACAATGGGGTTATGCTCTGAAAAATCCATCCATGTTTAAAACATTAACTTACATTTATCTACACATGACCAAAATCATTAACACAAAGCTTATTTTATAATAAAGTGTTGAAAACTGATGAATCCGGGGTGCTAGCATAGCTGCTAATGCTAACTGCAGCCTGTGCTGTGGAGCATTCAATTCCTGTTTTGGGTGGGTTCTTATAAACTAACGTTTTTTTGTTTGTTTGTTTGTTTGTTTGTTTTTACATGGAGACTTATTTGCACTAGGAATGCAGTACTGTAGATGTAAAAAAAATGAAGAACAACATGATAAACACAGCAGAGTTCTTCCCTTAGCCAGGGCTATTGTGTACTGAATCATGAATCGAGTTTCGGCTGAAACGAGTCGAGCGGGACGACTCAAACAAGCAAGTGCGCCAAGTACAGAGCAAATGACAGGAAACGAGTCATGTTTCTCTAGTCAAAATGCATCAAGAAATAATTTCAATTCAGGTTAACATAAGGATCACATTTTTCTCTCACCTTTGGGGTAGATATCAGCCAGAGGCACTTGTGTGGCAGGGACGGCTCGCACCACCTGATTGGCTCCTAACAGACTGACACAGTTGACCCTTTTCGGAGGTCCTGTGTGGCGACTCGAGGCAAAAAACGTTTCAGGACCTCTGCCCTCTGTGAGGGGTGATTTCCTCTTAAAACTGTACACCTCATTTGGAGACTGAAATACACAATCAAGTAAAAATCACACAGTCCTGTAACTATTCAGCTCGGATTGTGTACATGGTAACACTGATGCAACAAGTCATAGTGCGATGAACTCAAAGAGAGATTGACATGTTATGACAGCTAATCACCAGCAGGTCCGGAAAGCCCACTATGATGTTGGCGTAGGTGTTGCTGTCACAGATGAGGCGGTTGGGTGAGGAGATTTTCTGTCCCAGGGCAGAGCTGAGGTTTTCATTGGGCAGCTGCTCGCTGGATACGCCCAGAGGGGCGTCGGGTTCCATCTCTGTGCCATAACACAGAAGACAAATGGCATCATAAACAGTGTGTAAGCTAGCCCAGTCATGACCCCTCTTTTACCGACGCCTGACGTACAAGCATTGAGGAGTCTTAACTACAGGTATGCAAAGTTTAATGACCACAACGGACATTACCATAGTCACAGTCTTTAATTGCAACTGTAATGCAAATATAAAGGGCATTTGCACAATAGACAACATGCAAACGATACGTAAATGTGTCAGAAACCACGAGTACAAGCCTAAACTGTTATACTCATGCTAAACATTTACATTTACATTTACAGCATTTAGCAGATGCCCTTATCCAGAGCGACTTACAATTGGTACAATCTTACAATCCAAGCAATTGTGGGTTAAGGGTCTTGCTCAAGGACCCAACAGTGGCAGCTTGGCAGAGGTGGGGTTTGAACCCTGGACCTTCTGGTCCAGAGTCTAGTACCTTAACCACTAGGCTACCACAGTCCTTTTGGAAACCTTTTGGAATTTATAGAAATTCACAATAATTATAAAAAAATACAATAATGTACTGTTACGACCCTGTCTAGGGGAAAGTCGTCACACTTAAGAGGATGCCATGCGGATCCTGATACTTTTATTTGACGGAAACAAGAACAGTACTACAAACAACAAGGAAGATCAGCTAGAGGAAACAGATCAGTGAGTGAATGTGAGATAGCTTATACAGTTCTAAGTTAGAATATACAGGTAAGGGGGGTATATAAATGAGTACTATTTACAACAGGACAGGTACATACAAACATGAGTAACGAACACAAAAAAGTCTCTAAACACATCAACAACAGTCTTTAATCCAAACGCAAGCTAATGAGCAAGCGAGTACACAATCGGTAAGGTAGTTACATACACAAATGAAAGACTGACTTCTTAAACTCCCACCTCTGCTCGTGGATCCGCAGAATTGATTGGGTGTTCACACCCGCAACGTTCAGAGTTCAAAGACAGAATTTTAGTTGTTATTATAACTTATTATACTTGTTAAGGCCCCCATTGTTAAACGGATGATAAACAGCGCTTACATGTCTTAGCACAGTGGTTTGTAAACAGTTCTTATTAAGTGGTAAGCTAAACAGCAGAGCTAACAGAAATCCCTCTGATGAAGACCATCAGATGGATGCCTTTCCATCAGAAAACTCCACTGTCAAGATATTCCTCCTCTACAAACAACATTCCAGGAGGAGATAAACAAGAGTGAAGCAATTTATTTCACCCGCTATTTCAGACCTTAAAATAGGACAGGAATTATTTTTGTTTCAAATGAGGCACTAAGCTTTCGAAGCACTGCTATCGAGCATGTGTCACCCTACATGGAAATGGAGGGACTAGATGTGGAAACTGTGAACGTGCACAGACTTGAGAAACAAAAAGTAAATCTCAATCCCAGCCACTGAGATTCACAGTAAAAGAAGCATAATTTTGTGCTGGAGCCTTCAGTCTAATCCAGCTCTGAATGTAGACTTCAGGCCACACCAAAGCCAATGTGATGTATGTGACTTCCAGATGAAGTCAGATGTTCAGAAATGATCGCTGACTGCTTGTTTACTGAGAACTCCCTCCATCAGGTCTGGATATAAATGCACAGTACTGATTCACTTCTGACGAGTTAATTAGACGGGACAGTTTAAAAGGGGCCGTGTAAATCCTGTAATGACATGCTAACTGACCATTACTTCTGTTATTAGTCTTTTTTCAGAGATACTGCTTTCCTTTTTTTAAATCCAACTTTCTATTTATTTAGACATAGCCAGATCCAACTGTAAGCCGAGTCTAATTTATACACATCAGTTACCAATCTGAAGGAGTGAATGGCAAAATGCTTGGTTTATGGTTCACAGCTCCCTCATGGATTATCAGAACATATTTTAATCATCAGAGGTTGATTAAGTCCGTTTGGTAAGAGCCAGGTGGTGGGAACTCGCCATGTTACACAAGTGCGTCTGGCTGACAAGTTTCATGAACAGTTAAAACTGTCCTCATTCACCATGTACTGTGTGTAACACCTAGGGATATTCAACTGAACTAGTCCACTGTCAATGTTAATTCAGCTTTATTGATCATAACTGCTGTGTAAAGGCCTTTTCACACAGAGTATGATTTTGAAAAAAGAAAAAAAAAATCAAGTTTAGAAAAAGAACACATGTACAGTGGTGCTTGAAAGTTTGTGAACCCTTTAGAATTTTCTATATTTCTGCATAAATATGACCTAAAGCATCATCAGATTCCAAAAAGTAGTCCTAAAAGTAGATAAAGAGAACCCAGTTAAACAAATGACACAAAAATATTATACTTGGTCATTTATTTATTGAGGAAAATGATCCAATATTACATATTAGTGAGTGGCAAAAGTATGTGAGCCTTTGCTTTCGGTATCTGGTGTGACCCCCCTGTGGAGCAACTAAACATTTCCTGTAACTGGTGATCAGTCCTGCACACCGGCTTGGAAAAATTTTAGCCCATTCCTCCATACAGAACAGCTTCAGCTCTGGGATGTTGGTGGGTTTCCTCACATTAGCTGCTCGCTTCAGGTCCTTCCACAACATTTTAATTGGATTAAGGTCAGGACTTTGACTTGGCGATTCCAAAACATTAACTTTATTCTTCTTTAACCATTCTTTGCCACATGTAATGGAACACACACCTTCCAAAGAGTTCAGCTTTTGTCTCGTCAGTCCACAGAATGTTTTCTTAAAAGTCTTGGGGATCATCAAAATGTGTTCTGGAATAATTGAGATGAGTTTTAATGTTCTTTTTGCTCAGCAGTGGTTTTCGTCTTGGAACTCTGTCATGCAGGCCATTTTTGCCCGGTCTCTTTCTTATGGTGGAGGCATGAACCCTGACCTTAACTGAGGCACGTGAGGCCTGCAGTTGTTGTGGGGTCTTGTGTAACCTCTTGGATGAGTAGTCGCTGCGCTCTTGGGTAATTTTGGTCGGCCGGCCACTCCTGGGAAGGTTCACCACTGTTCCATGTCTTCGCCATTTGTGTATAACGGCTCTCACTGTGGTTCGCTGGAGTCCCAAAGCTTTAGAAATGGCTTTATAACCCTTTCCAGACATAGATCTCAATTACTTTCTTTCTCAATTGGTCCTGAATTTTTTTGGATCTCAGCATGATGTGTAGCTTCTAAGGATCTTTTGGTGTACTTCACTTTGTCAGGCAGGTCCTATTTAAGTGATGTCCTGACTGAGAACAGGTGTGGCAATAATCAGGCCTGGGTGTGGCTAGAGACAGTGAACTCAGGTGTGATAAACCATACTTAAGTTATGTTTTAACAAGGGGGGGGGGGGATCACCTTTTCGCACAGGGCCATGTAGGTTTATATTTTTTTCTTCATTAATAATAAACACCTTCATTTAAAAACTGCATGCTGTGTTTACTTGTGTTGTCTTTTACTAATATTTAAATTGGTTTGATGTTCCACCAAAGCACTTAACTGTGACAAGCATGCAAAAAAATAGGAAATCAGGAAGCGGGCAAACACTTTTTCACACCACTGTAGCTGAAAGGCTGGGGAATGATGGTGAAAACCTCACAGTGACTGTATAAAATCGTTTTCTTTTCTATCTAACTGCAGTAAGCTGGTTCCACATAATGGGTTTATAATGGGAGAAAGCTGTTGCCACTGGAGGATAGATGCCTCACTAAAATGATGCCTTACTAAATACTTAGTAAACTAAAGTTAAACTAAAGTCCACTGCAGAGTGGCTTAGGAGACACTGTTATTGCGCCAGGAAAAAATCACTTAATCAGCCTCCCCTCCCTCAGAAACAGTCAATCATGTCTGCATGTGATTCCTGACTTGGCCAGAAAGCACTGCCGATAGTAACAACAATAATAATAATAATAGTAACAACATTGGGGAGGATGATGATGATAATAATAATAATAATAATAATAATAATAATAATAATAATACATTGTGCATTTCGTAAAGGAACTACAACAGCGCTTGAAATGTGGCAAAAGGAAAGAATGTAGCTTGTGTCCCAATACTTTTGACTGCTTTTGGCCACGTGCAGATGGGCGTCCCAATACTTTTGGCTGCATGCGGGGGCGCATCCCAATACTTTTAGCTGCATGCAAGGACGCATCTCAATACTTTTGTCTGTGTGGATGTGAGCGTAAGAGTGTCATTGATTTCAGTTATAATTTGAATTTTGTAGGCCGAAATTTCAATCTGAACATTCCATCAATGCTTTCTGTGGGAGAGTTTTCATTTTTAAACTTAAATCTATTAAAAATGATAAATCGAACACCTCCAAACAGCATGATTATCTACGCAACGGTGTTCGAGGCCGTGTCTGTGTGTTAAGCAGTTCAAGTCGTATTAGTCTGTTTCAGAGACTGAACTCCCTCGGATCTGCAAGCAAAAAGAACCCGAATACTACACTTTGTAGTTGAAAAGAGCTGCTGTACCTGAGCTAGTGCCAAAGCCAGTGCTGACGGCCTCCTCACTGATGGCGTGCAGCTGACACACACCTGACTCCTCAGCTCCCCTGTGCATGGGCTTAGTCAGCAGGAACTTCCTGCAAACACAAACACGTGCAGATTTGCACCGGTCTAAAGCAGCGGTGTCACAGATTACTCATGCAAAGATTCCACTCAAACTCATTTCCTCTGTTATAACCTTTGGGACTGAATTAGTATATCGATTTCTAAGGAATTGCTGGAAATGCAGTCTGACAGGATCTTTGCTGTAAACGTCCTCCCTGTAACCGGTAGGCAGAGCTATGCAAGTGACTTTCCACTAATGTTCCCCTTGTTAACTAAGGGAATCTTGCCTCTGCGTCACATTAATATCCAAATGTTGCAGCAGAAATTGACACTCATCAGACCAGGGAATGTTTTTTCAATGTTCTGTTGTCCAATTTTGGTGAGTCCATACAAATTGTAGCATCAGTTGCCTGTTATTAGCTGTCAGGAGTGGCACCCTGCTGCTGGAGCTCATTTGCCTTTCAGCCGGTGGTTATTTGAGTTACTGTTGCCTTTCTACAAGCTTGAACCACTCTGGCCATTCTCTTCTGACCTCTGGCATCAACAAAACATTTTTGCTCAGAGATATGCTCACTGGAGATTTTCTGGTTTTTGGACCATTCTCTGTAAATACTAGTGATGGTTGTGTGTGAAAATCAAAGTCACATTCAAAGTCACTTCAGCCATCTTTCTTCCCCATGATGCTCAGTTTCAACTTCAGCATTTACCATGTCTACATGCCCAATGTTTGTTTGGTCTACATGCCCAAATGCATTGAGTTCCTGCCATGTGACTGGCTGATTAGATATTTGTGTCAATAAACAGTTGAACAGTTATACCTACAGTGGTCAGTGTATATAGCAGGGATGCACCGATATTGAATTTCTTGGACCAATACGATAACTGATTTTTATCACATCGTGTCCGATACCGATGTTAAAAAGCCGATAATTTAATCTTTCTGTATTTAAAATACAGTACTTAATTTTATAAGATAAAATAATAATAAGCAATAAAACAATTAAATCAGACATGACGATTACTACAAACATTTTAAAAAGGTAAGAATCTTTTTTTTTAGGCTTGAATTGGTATAGGCAGCAACAAGAACAATTTAAGTGTACAAGAAAACTTATGACCGAGAACCTTCAAGAAAAATATATAACTGCATGCATAACTATACAGTCAGCAACATCAGAAATTTAGCTTAATGAGTAACAGCCAAAAGAAAAAAAAAAGAACTACTCATATGTAAATATATAATAAATATTCGTTATAATATCGGACCAATGATGATAAAAATCTTTTTAAAAATCCATATATAGACAAATAATATATTGGCCACCGATATATCTATATATCATATATATGTAGCTTTCACATTTTAATCCTCCTTCTTACTGGTCTTGGTCATTGGGGAAGCAGTCCAGGAGTATCTAGAGCCTAAACTCGTTGTCTCGCCCACATCTGTTTCATGGCTATTTTTGTCGAGAAAAGAGTTTGGTGACTTAACGAGGTTACAAGGTTGCTGACATACTGTGACATATTGAGAAGCCCTCATGATCGTACAATCACATTTACAGTTTACATAAACATGTACAGTGGGGCAAAACAGTATTTAGTCAGCCACTGATTGTGCAAGTTCTCCTACTTAGAAAGATGAGAGAGGTCTGTAATTTTCATCATAGGTACACTTCAACTATGAGAGACAAAATGAGAAAAAAAATCCAGGAAATCACATTGTAGGATTTTTAAAGAACTTAATTGTAAGTTATGGTGGAAAATAAGTATTTGGTCAATAACAAAAGTTCAACTCAATACTTTGTAACATAACCTTTGTTGGCAATGACAGAGGTCAAACGTTTCCTGTAAGTCTTCACCAGGTTGGCACACACTGTAGCTGGTATTTTGGCCCAATCCTCCATGCAGATCTCCTCTAGAGCAGTGATGTTTTGGGGCAACACGAACTTTCAACTCTCTCCACAAATTTTCTATGGGTTGAGGTCTGGAGACTGGCTAGGCCACTCCAGGACTTTGAAATGCTTTTTACAAAGCCACTCCTTGGACAGGTGTCTTTTATACAGATAACGACGTCAAACAGGTGCCGTTAATACAGGTAATGAGAGGAGGACAGAAGAGCTTCTTAAAGAAGAAGTTACAGGTCTGTGAGAGCCAGAAATCTTGCTTGTTTGTGGGTGACCAAATACTTGTTTTCCACCTTGATTTACAATTAAATTCTTTAAAAATCCTACAGTGTGATTTCCTGGATTATTTTTTTTCTCATTTTGTCTCTCATAGTTGAAGTGTACCTATGATGAAAATTACAGACCTCTCTCATATTTCTAAGTAGGAGAACGTTCACAATCAGTGGCTGACTAAATACTTTTTTGCCCCACTGTACATACATGTACAGTTTCTATTCATTTACAACAAATTTGAGAAATAATCCGTGACTGATGGTTGTTTCTGTGATGCAAAGCGCATGAAGTCCAGTCCACGATGAATAACAGACAAAGGCTGTACATAAGCGTCAGTGTGTCAATCACATGTTGTATGCTTTAGGTCAACTCAAAGACTGAAGATGAAATGAACACCTCAGCATAGCAATAACAATCAGCAGTGAGGCACCAGCCGACTGGGCTGAAATCTTGGCGGCTTAGAGGGGTAAAATTGCTGGTAAGGTATTTGTCACATTTCAGGAATGGCAAAGACAAGAGCCCAGGTTGGCGGCTTTTCGAGGTAAAGTACGCGGAGGGAAATCCGGTCTGTCATCACAGGTGACGAGAGATGATGGCTGAGATAACGAGGTTAGACTGTACATCACTACAGCTGCTATTGATTAGCAGACATACAGAGCAGCAAATTCACTTTCAGTCGATCTGGTACATAATACAGAAGAAAGGAAGTACCTGTCGGTCTTGCTCTCAATGAGCAACCAGCGATCTTCAGCCACCAGGAACACGGACTTTACATTGATGGGAAGAGAGATGGTGTGAACTTGACCCTCCAGCACATCAAAAACCTCCAGTTGATCCCTGATAAGGAAGAGAACAAGTTTTTATACAAGAAGCCTACAGTAATGGAAAATACCAATATAGAGGATAGGGAAGTGCTTACCCATCAACCTTGTAGAACAGGAGCCAGTTCTTGTGGGAAAACTCCCGGCACATTTTGTATGACGACTGTGGCAGGAACAAAAAAAAACAATAAAACAAAACTTTGTTATTCATATATAGTCACACTAAATATTTTTTCAACTAAAGTTGCCTGTAATATGGGGACGCCCTTGCTCTGCATCGTATATCACAGACCCAGTCCCAATCCAGAGGAGCTCTGAGACCTAGATTGCCAATTTGGTTGCGCCCTAAAGTATGCCTATTGTACCACACAGACCTTTGTTTGTACCAAACTACACCTTTGGTAGCGTAGCATTAATATAGTATATAACACAGTGGTTTGGGAAGCAAATATATTTTGATATTAGGAAAGCCTGCACACTTTCTACAATTACCAAGCCGATATCAAACACTGGTCAAAATCTGAAACTGATGAAAGACAGGGAAGGGGACTGTATTTATTAACCTCACATCAGAATCAATGGCTATTTGTGACAGGAGCAATATAGTAATGATAACAGTCTAACATATTCACACTGTGGCACTGTAGAGCAACCAATTAACCTGACACATTAGAGCAACCCAGAGAAAACCGACGTGGACACGAGGAGGACATGCAAACTCCTCTCAGGCAGAGTCTGAGGTTAGGATAGGACTTGGGTTATCTGGAGCTGTGCGCCGACCACTATAGAGGGAGGTTTCATAAAGAAACTGCATGCAAACGACACCTAAATGAGTCAGAGATACGGCTGAAAACACAAGTGGAACGCTCCCATCTACACATGGGCAAGAGAGCAAGAGAGCACATGACCACAGCACATGACGGGACTGTGGTAGCCTAGCGGTTAAGGTACTGGACTCTGGATCAGAAGGTTCAGGGTTCAAATCCCACCTCTGCCAAGCTGCCACTGTTGAGTCCATGACCAAGACCCTTAACCCACAATTGCTTGGATTGTAAGACTGTACCAATTGTAAGTCGCTCTGGATAAGGGCGTCTGCTAAATGCTGTAAATGTAAATGACCAGTACAACAGCCTCACACATATACACGAGCTCTTTAACTCCAACCTCTGCTCGTGGATCTGCAGGGTTGATGGGTTGTTTAGGTGACCAGCTGTTTACAGCCACAATCTCTGGGGTTAAATACAGATTTGTATTTAACTTACAAATTATTATAATTTTAAAGCAAACCGACATTGATCACATTCTGATCAAACCAGTACCTTCACCATAGCACCACTGCTAGCCTTATAGTCATTTTCATAATAGTTATTATAGTTTAGGAAATTACAATAGTGTTCATGTATTCTACTAATAACACTAAATTCAGCATACTGTTTTATGTTAGGGTGGAGAAATGAGGTAATGAGAAGAAAAAAGAAAAAAGCTTGATTACATGATATGTTTTTGATAGCGATTATTGGAAGAACATTCACATGATACAAGTCATGTAACTTTGATTTACAACTCAGAGCTCTTTTAAAATAACAAACGACCATAAACCTCTTGTCATTTTAAAAGCATGAGAACATTGCCTGGAACATATCAGGATCTCACCCCAGTGTCTTTGGTGTTCCACCAGCTAGTGGTTTTGCGAGCAGGTTCTTCCCCAACACTTGGAGATAGGGTCAGTTTCCTCACTGCTCCAGTCACCAGATCCAGATGCAGTACTGTATTACTCTGAGGAGGGCAGAGAAGACTTCACAACACATTTCAGCTCCTTTGAAACTTTACACTCTTCTAATATTGCTTAAAGGTAAACTCAGTGGTTTTGGCAGCATTAAAAACTCAAAATATAAACACATTAAATTCAATTCAGTGTTGAAAAAGCCAAATTCCCCAAACCACATTCAAGTATGCTGTCTAGACCTGAACTCTTGACCGTTAATGCACTTGACAAACAAGAAGAGACAGCTCCTTGTACTAATTGCTTGGATGTTGGTGGTCATTCTTTGAGCCCAGGGCAGTCACAGGGTCCACTTTTAGCTCAGAGCATAAATCTGCCAGAGTGTGCAAAAAGTCATCTGACTCTGGAAAGTGTACTGACCTTAAAAATTATTTTTAAAGGGGAACATCCTTCTTTTGGGGGTGGGGGGCTTCTGAACGAGGTAGTAAACTAGTAACAATTAAGGCTGCTGTGGTCACCTTGCTGAACCAGGCTTGATCTGCTTAATCTTCCATTGACTTTTATGGAAAAGACAAATGAGGCTACTTAGGTTTGTCTCCATGTATTTAAGATCTAATGGTTTCTTTATGGTCTGCTTGACGTACAGTTCACACCGCCTGTGCTAAGAATAGTGGGGTTGCGTCAAGACTGGATAAATGGTGAAACAGGATAAGAAGTGCTGTCAGGATTACGGGCCACTCTGTTCCATTCATGAGTTGTTTTCCTCCGCTGGGAGAGCCATGACCTATCATATTCCATATTGAACTAGTACTTCTCTCTTTTTCTCTTGTTCTGATACATACACTTTTCCTTCAGAGCTATTTTTAGACTTTGCTCTTCTCTCAGCAGTTCCTACACAGCAGCTGGCTCTTTGGTTATGAATGTATTTTACATGTTTCCTTTGTGCAGGTTGGTTTTAATGCCATATTAGGTGAGCAAACATTTTTTTTTAAATAACCAAGTTAGTTAGTTGGAATGAAACTTACAAATATCTCCAATCTTTTCGGCCTTGGCATAACTTCTAAATGTGATTAGCATTTGTTTGTTTGCTTAACATCGCTATCGGTATCAATGACCATTTTAACGACAGGCACAAGGTTACATCAAAAATAGTATAATATATAAACTCAGATCAAGCCAATTTAGCATAATCAATCAAGTCTTTGGACTGCATGAGGAAACTGGAGTACCAGGAGTAAGCTCACGCAGACATGGGCAACCTCCACACAGAAAGGTCCCAGGTCACTCCACTTGGGATCAAACCCAGGACCTTCCTGCTGTGAGGCAATGGCGTTACCCACCGAGCCACTGCAGTGCCGTCTGTATTTGTAATTGATTAAGTAGTTTAAATTCTTTGCAATTTATTGCTTGATGATGATGATGATTATTATACTGTTTATTATCACAAACTGTTGTGAAAACGTATTTCAACTACAGTGGAAAAAATGGATTTGTGAAGTTTTCCATTAAAACATTTGCATTTCTAATAAAATAAAAAATAAGCCCGGGTACCCTAGTTCTCAGTATCTGATTCCCAGCCATAATGAATGAGCTCTTTTATTCCCCTTCTCCATTATCCAAACCATAAACCCACTGTAACATATGACAAGCTGATAATGAAACCTGTGAAATCAAATTCTGCATTGAGTGAGTGTGTATTAGAGTAACATGGCTGACACAGGTTAATGTTGAATTGCATTTTGCCTCTACCTGAATCAAACACTTTGTTAGTAATCAGTAAGAAGCTACATATCTGCTTTATACAAAGATTAATTATGAGATTAATTCATGAGGAACTCGCTTTGAGACAGCAGAGGACATGTACTATTTTAATTTACATTCATGGTCTTACAGGGTGAAAAATTTATTAGGAAGTAACCTGAGGGAAGAGGATGCACATTTTCCATTTATGTTACGTCCTTGGAAACGTTTCCTTCTGTCGGTGTGATGCTCACGCAAAAGCACAGGAAATTGAGAGCAAGCATGAAAGTCTCCTGATTAAGCTGACATCAGAATTTCATGGAAGTTCATGGATTATTCCTAAGTTGTTAAGAATTGATTTTGATACGCTATAATGGATATACGGCTCCAAGTATCCAAATACAGTGGTACCTCGGTTCTCAACGCAGTTTGACTAGAAAAATTTGTCTCAGTCCTCGATATTATGCTCAATACTTGACGCACTTGCTTAAACCTGTACGAGTCGAGTCGTGCGATTCGGTACACAGTGATTCAGAATCACAATAGCTCTCGCTCAGACAAGATCTGCGCTGCTTTTATTGTGTTTTTCTTTATATTTACATCAGCAGTGCTGTATGCTTAGTGCACTTTCAATCCATTACTCACTAAATTACATGAGATTTTCAACACGTATATTATAAAATAAGCGTTGTATTAATGACCTGTGCCAAATGTAGGTTAATGTGAGTGTTTTAAACATTAATTTACTTATCATTACTCATCATGAGGCAGACTCTCCATCTACAGGTGGTATAATATAACTGCAGTTATGTAAGGTGGACCAGAAAATGCAAATAAGAAGCTGGTGGATAAGAAACAAACTTCAACCTCATCTCCGCTATGATACAATAAATACTTGATAAACCCCAGTTCATGTTGCATTTAACTTATGATGGATCTGTTTGAACATGTCTCGACAAACCTTCTGGAACGGATTAATGACAAGAACTGAGGTACCACTGTATTCATTATCCAGACCATTTCCAGGAACAAGGTCACATTCCGATAACAGGATTTGACTGTATATCAATACTGCAACCCACCTCTCCTATTAATACCAGATTTAAAGTAACTAATAAGCATTTTTATATTTTTCTATACTAATATTTATTTAAAATCCCCCTCAATATTCTTCAGTCCTACATATTGCAGTATTACAGGGTTTAGAACCTGGTCACATACATATATGCATTATGAGTTCTGAATGGACTCATGACGAAGTGATGAACACACTGCAGAGATTCCTGCACATATTTCCAAAGTGGTGGTGGAACTGCCGGAAGGCATAAATGAATGGGGAACATTTTAACTAGGTGGAGGCGTTAATGATACTAACTGTATGTATGCGCTCCGTGTGTTGTTGCAGGACTAATGAAAACACACCTGCTCCTCATGAAGCACCACCTGGCCCTGAAGTGGGCTACCCAGTGCGGCCACACTGACAAAGGGCTGCCACACTCCGCTGATGGTGCGGGGAAAGACATCATACAGATCGACACACTGCAACGTTGTGGCACGGTCACGCATGGAATACAGCGACACTGGGTTACACGTAGCCACGTATATCGTATCTGCAAACATCAACAAATAAATCAGCAATTTGCATGAGTCAGAGTTAAGACCCTGAAGTCATTTTGATTGTCTTCGGTAAATGATTTAAAGTGGCTAGACTTAAGTTCGATCTGGCTGATAATGATACAAATGAACATCATGCCCTACCTTTTTCCTTAGTTTAAAAATATCGTAATTTTAATGGACTTTCTATCAACAGAATACAGCCTTTACTATTACAATGAACATTTCATGTCTATCTACCGTCTAATTGGGGTTGAAAGAGAAAAGTAAAAAAGTGAAAAAAGAAAAAGAAAAAAAAAGGGACTGCTTACTTTCTAAAACAACTTAACAACTTTTATTATTAGTTATTAGATTTGTACAACACAGAAAAACTCCATGATTTCCCTGAAACATTATATATACAGTGGGGCAAAAAAGTATTTAGTCAGCCAGCGGTTGTGCAAGTTCTCCTACTTTTTCATCATAGGTACACTTCAACTATGAGAGACAAGATCAGAAAAAAAAATCCAGGAAATCACATTGTAGAATTTTTAAAGAACTTAATTGTAAATTATGGTGGAAAATAAGTATTTGGTCAATGACAAAAGTTCACCTCAATACTTTGTAATATAACCTTTGTTGGCGATGACAGAGGTCAAACGTTTCCCGTAAGTCTTCACCAGGTTTGCACACACTGTAGCTGGTATTTTGGCCCATTCCTCCATGCAGATCTCCTCTAGAGCAGTGATGTTTTGGGACTGTCGATGGGCAACACAGACTTTCAACTCCCTCCACACATTTTCTAGGGGATTGAGGTCTGGAGACTGGCTAGGCCACTCCAAGACCTTGAAATGCTTTTTACGGAGCCACTCTTTTTACGGAGCAACTGCCTGAGTGGTGTGTTTGGGATCATTGTCATGCTGGAAGACCCAGCCACGTTCCATCTTCAATGCTCTCACTGATGGAAGAAGGTTTTGGCTTAAAATCTCACGATACATGGCCCTGTTCATTCTTCCCTTAACATGGATCAGTCGTCCTGTCCCCTTTGCAGAAAAACAGCCCCAAAGCATGATGTTTCCACCCCCATGCTTCACAGTAGGTATGGTGTTCTTGGGATGCAACTCAGCATTCTTTTTCCTCCAGTTGAGTTTTTACCAAACATTTCTATTTTGGTTTCATCTGACCACATGATATTCTCCCAGTCTTCTTCTGGATCATCCATATGCTCTCTGGCAAACTTCAGACATGACTGGACATGTACTGGCTTAAGCGGGGGGCACGCCTGGCATTGTGGGTTCTGAGTCCCTCTTGGCGTAGTGTGTTACTGATGGTAGCCTTTGTTACTTTGGTCCCAGCTCTCTGCAGGTCATTCATCAGGTCCCTCCGTGTAGTTCTGGGATTTTTGCTCACCGTTCTCATGAACATTTTGATCCCACAGGATGAGATCTTGTGTGGGGCCCCAGATTGAGGGAGATTATCAATGGTCTTGTATGTCTTCAATTTCCTTACAATTGCTCCCAGTTATTTTATTCACACCGACCTGCTTGCCTATTGTAGATTCACTCTTCCCAGCCTGGTGCAGGTCTACAGTTTTCTTCCTGGTGTCCTTCGACAGCTCTTTGGTCTTGGCCATGGTTGAGTTTGGAGTCTGAATGTTTGAGGCTGTGGACAGTTGTATTTCATACAGATAACGAGGTCAAACAGGTGCCATTAATACAGGTAATGAGTGGAGGACAGACGAGCTTCTTAAAGAAGAAGTTACAAGTCTGTGAGATCCAGAAATCTTGCTTGTTTTTGGGTGACCAAATACTTATTTTCCACCATTATTTACAATTAAATTATTTAAAAATCCTACAAAGTGATTTCCTGGATTTTTTTTCTCATTTTGTCTCTCATAGTTGAAGTATACTCAACTATGAGATGACCTCTCTCATCTTTCTAAGTAGGAGAACTTGCACAATCAGTGGTTGACTAAATACTTTTTTGCCCCACTGTAGTACTGTGCAAAAGGCTTAGGCATTCTGCATTTTTCAACTTATATGCTGTTTATTCTTTATTTAAGTTTTAGTGGTCAATGCATGTTGTAGTTCTACAATTACTGATTGCAGTCCATCTGTTTATCTACATACTTTGTTAGTACTCTGTTCTCTAATGGGCAGGACCCCCCACAGATCAGGTACTATTTGGGAGGTGGATCATTCGCAGCACTGCAGTGACACTGACGTGGTGATGTTGTGTTAGTGTATGTTGAGCTGGTAAGATTGGATCAGATATGACAGTTTTAAAATACTGTGTTCACTCAACGTCCTCTTTATTAGATACATCTGCCTTCTTGCTTCACCTTGTGTTTTTTAATGTTCTGATAACCCAACCATGATGATATGATAATACCAAGAAATGATATGATAATATTATAACAAATGATATGATATTAGATACAATAATAACAAGAAACTGCTTAAATAGTTAGATCTGTGGTGAGTTGATATTCAAATATGTTTTTCACAGCCCTCATTAAAAACACTGAGAATTACTTAGGTTGGGAAGTTGACTAGGATAAAAGTTAGAATCTAGTCTAATGTTGAGAACTGACAAAGCCTGTCAGATGAGACCAGTCACGTTGACTCACTGCTACATCATAAACATCCTGTTTATCAGCAACACAACTCAACATTAAGACAATAAAGTGGTTCTGGTCTACCATTATGAGTGATGACATCACAGATGATGTTGGCTTCATTCATGGGGATCTGCCAGTGAGCTTGCTCCTCCGTGAAGCTCATCGATCTGGCCTCATGTCTTTCCAGAGGATAACCCTGCACTCTTAAAAACACTGGGCCCTGAAGAACACCACACATCACTGTCACATTCACCGCAGAAATTTGCGTTACATGAAAAGAGCACTAAAGTCATTAGCGCTGACCAATACCTTGATATCGATACTATGGGACTCAGTAGGACATAGAAGATTCCGTCTCACATTGCCACTGTGGTTAACGCTCCAGTATCCAGTCATCTTACAGTCTGGCAATGGCAACCTTAGGAAGGAACAATAGATTCAACACTCAACACCACAAGCATCTTTAAAGTCTTCTTATCCCATAAAACTCAACCATGCGTACTCAACAGAATCGCCAGTCATCAATCAACTAGGGTAAAAAAAAAAAGTTCCCAGCAGCACCACTTTAATGAGGTGTTTTTCAATTCTTTCCGTCCCTCCCTCAGCATAAGCAACAAGCTGCTTCTGGGCAGCTGCTCTGCTAGTTCCATCTGTTCTGCAGCTACTTTTACTCAGAAACTCACATTGATGTGCTTTAGTTCATGCAGGTACATTTCCATGCCTGGAAAATGGTGTATGATTATAGCACTGTACCTGATAGATGGTCTTAAATAGCCTTATCAGAATTTACAGACTGACATCTTTAAGCCAAAAGAAAAAGAAAATACTTGTTTCTTCACTTTTATTTAGAAAACGCAAAGAATTATATGGTGTTGGAAATGACCCATATTAAACATGAGACAATGAGACAAACACGAGATAGAAGAAACAAATATTTTCCTTTATTGAGAGGGACATATGTACATTAAAGAACCAATTTAGTGTAAATGGAACTAACAGAGGTAGAGAAAATATCACATAATGCTGATATAACGGACTGGAACAAACACACAGGCTAATTTTGTTCATGTCATGTACAGTCAAACCCTGCTATCTGAGTTAGATATCTACTATAAAATACGAGGTATTTTAATTGAACTACTAACCTGCCAACAGAGAAAATAACAGAAGAAGATGATGTTATTAGAGGCTTTTTATCCCCACCTTCTGACTCCACTTTGGCTGTATTGAGTGATTTATTATGAGATAATGATTATAGAGAGCAAGCAGCAGCAGATGTGATAAACAAGACCTTGCTCTTCCAAGTGGCAAAGCTCTGCCCAATTCGCACATAACCGGCAGGCAGAAGAAAGAAACAAAGTGTCCTGCGCCACTACATGAGGCTAAAGTAATTGAAAGTAGGTGGAATTTGAAATATACAGGAAAGTAGGGAATTCCCCTTAGGAAATAAATAATAAATAATGTGTACTCTACTCCAATGTTTTTTTTACCCCACTTTCTTCTGGTCTTTCCCCAAAGAAAATACAGGGGGCAGGTCTAAATGTTCCCTGGATGGGACACCCATACATCACAGGGCTGGGTAGGGTCACTGTTGCAGATTATCCCCAGATTGGCATCCCCAACCATTTTTGTCTGCATGTGACACTTGACCCACGCAGAAGGCACTGCCGGGACTAAATACCTGCAATGGTGGGACAGCATATCAGGCCACTGTGTCACCTGAGCGCCCAGCCAAATATTTCTCATCCTAAACTTTTCCCAGAATGAGGTACATTCATTTAACAGGGGTTGACTGTACCTGAACTAGTAGCTACTTTTACAGTTACTCAGTTATTCAAGTCATTTCAGATTATTTATACTTATACAGCTGAGAGCAAAAGTTTGTATTCTCTTTTATGTTTTAATTGTTTTCCTCACAGATACTTTCCATTTATGATAAGAATGTAGTCATAGGTTTATGTTAAGCTTTATGTTAAAATAATGATCCTTTTTCGGCTGATCCCTTTAGAGGGTGCCAAAGTGGATCACCGGATACAGATTTTACACCGGATGCGCTTCCTGACGCAACCCTCCTTGTTAGTTTTACATTTACGGCATTTAGCAGACGCCCTTACCCAGAGCGACTTACAAATGATTCAATCTTACAATCCAAGCAACTGCAGGTTAAGAGCCTTGCTCAAGGACCCAACAGTGGCAGATTGGCAGAATTGGGATTTGAACCCTGGACCTTCTGGTCCATAGTCCAGTACCTTAACCACTAGGCTACCACAGTCCTTTTTAAGAAATGAATAGTGTAAAATTGAAAGATACCAGTTTCAAGCTTGCATTTCTGATTGTATCATAGATTAAAGTAATTAAAATAAATTACCTTCCGGCCAAGCAAATTACCTAATAAAATAACTCACGAATTAAATTAACTGTTGAAATAACTGAAAATATATAATAACTCATACCCATATTTTATATGTTATCTTCTTGTGATTAATCTGGGTCACAACAAAACCTGGATGTTATCTTTTGGGCTCTTTTAAAACTACTTTCTGTTGATTTAGGGTTACTGCCTTACTCAAAGATGCCGTTTAACAACCATCCAAGCAATGTCACACGCATTAATGACTGAGGTCTTAAAATGATAGCAAATTCTAATATATAATAGTATAATAATAAAAATCTGTCTTTTAACTCCAGATGTTGTGATGTATATTTTAACTGCCATAGTGTTATTTACGTCAAACTTGTTGTGTATTTCCTGGAGGGAGTGATATGTATAACAGTTTAGGCTTTGAACGGTGTGTAGGTGGTAGCGTTCCACTCGTGTCTTCAGAGGTATCGCTGACGCTTATGTATTATTTGCATGCAGTTGTATTGTGAAAATACCCTTTATATTTACATTACAGTAGCAAAAAAGACTATGGGACTATGGTCAACAACCATTTCAGTCCTAATGCGAAACAGAACTTAAGTTATGGGATGTTTTTTCGACACAAAAACCTTTGAAGGATGCAAACATTTACACTCAGCTGTAAAGTAGATGTGAGTTTAGCTGTATTTCAAGTATGTGTTTCAATTAAGAGCCAACAAACACATCAACTTCATTATACAATCAGCAGGAACCCAGGCTCTTACTCCTTGGCCAGATGGATGCTGGTGGGCTTGGCTCCGATGGGAATGCCATGCTTGTGTAGAGCTTCAATCAGAACTTCTCTCATGTCCTTGTTGTAGGAGTCAAAGTCAAACACGTTCCTCACCACATTAGCCAGTCCCTCATCTGGAAATTTCTAGACAGATCACAAAAAAACATGTTTATTTAGCAAATACTAAAACAGCAAAAATGAAACCATTTATCCAGAGTGTGAGATTAACTGTTGTTTGGTCATGTTTTATCCCTGCTTTTTCCTGATCAGAGGCCTCTAGCACTTATCCTCAGAGGACACAGGGTACAGGCTTAAGCATGTCCTGGATAGGACGCCGACAGGGGCTGCTGTTGCAATGCCATGGGATGATATCCTAGCTCGCCTTTCCTCCTCTGACCGACCCTTCCTCCCTCAGACACAGACAACAGTGGAACTCGTGTCCCTTCAGCTAGACCATAAGACTGTAGCACCACCCAAGCCTCATTTACCTCTGGCCACTGGCATCAACAAGGCATTTTCACCCAGATAATTGCCACTCACTGGATAGTTTCTCTTTTTTGGACCATTCTCTGTAAATCCCAGAGATGGCTTTGCTTGAACATTACAGTTGATCAGCAGTTCTTCCCCATTCTGATGCTTGGATAGAACTTCAGCATATCAACTTGTCCATGTCTACATGCCTAAATTGAGTTGCAATAAATATACACACACTCATTGACCCAAAACATAACGCACCCAGATAGAAATATCGGATTGCTGCCTTCAATTGTGGAACCATATCGTGTTTAGCAACGAATCCAGGTTCTGTCTGGGATCAGACGATGGGCAGTTTGAGTATGGAGGCCTCGTGGTTAGCACTTCAACCCTGCCTTTGCTGTGGAGCGACACACTGCCCAACTGCTGACGTGATGATCTGGGAAGCCTACGGAAGTCACCTACGACAATCGGTCACTCATACTAGTGATATGAGGGACACTAACAGATCAGAGATATGTGCAGGACATCCTGTGGCCACGTGTTGCCTCTAATCGTAGGGCTTCCAATTGGCATTTTTCAACAGGATAATGCTCGCCCACACACAGCAAGGGTTTCCCACAAATGTCTCCGCCAGATGGCACCACTTCCTTGGCCTGCCCGGTTGCCAGTTTTAATGCCGTCAAGCATTTACGGGAACTTCAGCAACCTACGGATGTGCAGGATCTACAAGAGTAGCTGCAACGACTGTGAGCAAATGTGCCGCAGGATATCATATGAGACCTGTTTATCTCCAATGCCCATCCATATCTCAACTAGTGTACAGGCTAGGGGCGACTTAACAGGGTATTACAGCCTCCTTTCAATTGTACAGCTTTATCCAATAAACTGACACTTTCTCTCTATTGTTGTAATCGCTTAGATATATCATTATATCTCAACAATGCCTTCTGGGTGCTGAAACAAAGCACGACATCAATTAGGGCAAAATGACTGGGGTGGCAGGTCGAGGTGCCTAAATGCAAGAGCCGTTGGTGAGAGAGAGCTAAGGCAAAGAAACCTCTCGTCAATATCACCTCTGCCGACTCTATCACCGATTTATGTCCCTCTAAATTACCATGGCAACAGGTTCAACTGGCCAACATATGGGCTTTCAACTACGTCCAAGAAAATGAATATCTCAATGTATCAGACAACTTAAAACAGGCATTTTTAAGACGGCTTATACAGTATGCCAGCTGGTGTTGGGCGTGGCCTAGAAGGTAACTCCAATTATGATGATTAATCAGTTCTGACTGGATGATTATTTACTGTGCAGCACTTTGGTTGTCTTTGAACTGTGCTATACATACAAACTTGTCTTGGATACATGGCACAGATATTGAGCACAATCAACATGCTCACAGGGAACGTGTGACAAACAATCAATAGACTTTCAGCTGGAAAAGCTGTAATGCAAGGCCAAGATTGTTGGCTCACTAACACAAGCTACTGCATGAGCTGTTCGCCGTTGCTCCGTTTCAGGTATAGATTGGATCAATGAGTGTTTTCTGGCTTTCGCACATTGATCAGTGGTGGTGTGAACAGGAACGAGTAATTATTAGATACTGAGAAAGGATAGCAACATAAACACAACAGATCACAAGCTGCTCACACAAATGTAAAAGAGAAGCAGCTAGAGTCTCTGGTTTGATCATTAATGTGGAAATTTAAGCAAGGAACAATGTTTTACAAATACGAAAGACATGAAATGATTACAAGCTGTGATAAAGGAAATTATATAAAAGAATGAGATTTCTCTGCAATGTACATTACTAATTTACTCACATTTTCATTTTGTTAACCTATTACTTACCGTTTCTATTAAATCAGATTTTATAAAATGGAATACTACTGGTTTGGTTCTGTACCTAGTCAGACTTCAGTCAGATAGCCATCAGTCAGAAAAGTTGTTTTGCAGCAAAGAAGATAAGACCTGATGAAAATAACGTAATTGAATTATTAATGATTATTATACTGTTATTGGACTGTGGTGGCGCAGCAGTTAAGGTATTGGACTATAAACCAGAATGTCCAGGGCTCAGGTCCCAGCACTGCCGAGCTGCCACTGTTGGGCCCTTAAGAAAGGCTGTTAACACACAATAGTCTACCTACCAAAAATGTCCAGCCACCAGCATCCTGTGAACTCTGACGAATGACTAGCACAAACAGTGCAACAGCAGATGAGCTGCTGTCTCTGACTTACATCTACAAGGAGGAGACATGGTTGACGTGTCTACTAGAGTGCACGGTGAGTGAACAGTGCTTTAAAACTCCAGCAGCACTGCTGTATCTGATCCAATCATACAAGCCAAACACACACTAACACACCAGCACCACATCAATGTCACTGCAGTGCTGGGAATTATCCACCACCCCAATAGTACCTGTGCTGGTCCCGTAGGGGTCCTGACCATTACAGAACAGAGTAAAGCTGACTAACAAAGTATGTAGAGAAACAGATGGACTACAGTCTGTAATTGCAGAACTACAAAGTGCATCTACAGAACCATACAAAAGTATTGGTCTTCATCCCAGTCTTTTTGAGCTTAGCATATCTTAGGCTTTTCACCCTGTTCCTCTTCCAAAAGTGTTTTCTTGACTGCTACCCTTCCAAAAAGATCAATCCTGATCAAGTTTCCTCAGATTGTAGAAGTGTCAACTTGGCATCCCGATGAAGCTGACAGATGCTGCTTCACTGTAGCCTATAGAAGCTGTTTGTTTCTGATTTTTCATTCACTTATTTAACACTGCATACAAATTTCCTGTATTTTCTGGCTGCATTATAATAAACAGACTGAGAAATAATTATATATGGACATTATGCCATTGCTAAAACAATGGGATATCAAATCTAATGGTGGCCTAAGACTTTTGCACAGTACTGTATATATTAAGTGGATATGGAACTGATAAAATGCACTCTATATGAGTGTAGAAACAAGAAGGTATACCTAATAAAGTGAGCGGTGAGTGTGTATTTCTGCACATCTGTGGAGTGAAGACTCGGGGATAAGTGAGGTCAGAATAGCACTGAGGTCTCTATGTGTCAGCTTGCTTTGTGAGTGGGCTGAATGAGAAGTCACAGACATGAGTCCTTACATAAAACACTGAAATATTAATGTTTTAAACAGATACCCACTATATCAAATGACTGCTTAAAAGTACACTATTTGCCACTAACCTGCTTATAAAGTCTACCATAAAGACACGTTTGCAGTATATATATTTGCAGTATATATATACCTGTAGGTGTTTTACAATGTTGACCACTTCGCGAGTAGAGTAAGGATAGTTGATGGTTCCCTGGTCTGCCATGGCACGCAGCTCTCCAAATGCTGCCACAAGTTTTCGGAGAATAGTGTCTGGAACATCAGGCCCGTATTGCTTCAGCATGGCAAACTCCGCCTCAGGCTTCGGGTTGTCCACTGCGTGACAGCTAAAAATATCCCCTGCCACAAACACCAATATAAATGTTAAACTTATCAAAAATATTCATTCATAGCTGTCCTTATAAAGAAGTCTATATACTCTACTAGTCTCATTGAAATCCTTAATGGCTGCAACGGTGTTTGTTTGTTTATGTAACGCCATCAGCATCAATGGCCATTTCAGCAACACACACAAGATTACATCTATACACAAGGATACATCAAGACGAGTCATATAAAACACTCAAGTCAATGCCACTTTAGCATAACCAATTAACCCAATGCATGTCTTTGGACTATGGGAGGAAACCGGAGCACCAGGAGTAAACCCGCAGGGACATTGTGAGGACATGCAGACTCCACACAGGCAGCTCCACCTGGGGATCAAACCCTGGACCTTCTTGCTATGAGGCTAAGGTGCTACCCACCGAGCCACCCGGCTGCAACAGTGGTTAAAATTCAATTACTATACTACACTAAGAGCTTAATTATCAATAAATTGATGAGCTGAATCAAATCGTATGCTTCTCTGTGCAGTGTCAAAGGCCAGGAATAAAGTATCAAATATTCAGGGTAGTACTGCCAAACAACTCAAATATTTAATCGTATCAATTGCATTTTTTGGATTGCTTGGTCCCTAAAGAAATCAGCCGTAATGGGAACGTGACACAGTTCAAGGTGGTGACATGGCCTCCAAATCCCCCAGATCTCAGTTCGGTCGAGTAGCTGGGGGATATGATGGACAAACGAGTTTGATCCATGAAGGTGTCACCTTGGGACTTAAAGGATCTGAAGCCAACATCTTGGTGCCAGATACCACAGGACACCTTCAGAGGTCTTGTCAAGTCAAGTCAAGTCAGATTTATTTATATAGCGCTTTTTACAATGGAGCATTGTCTCAAAGCAACTTTACAAGTTTAGATTATCTCCTAATAACTACGTCCAATGCTTGTGTCGATGGATCAGAGAGTTGGCAGCCAGACATGCAACAGGAAGGTCATGTCTAGAGTGGTGGAGTTACGGAGTAAAACTGGTCCCATCTAGAGTACATTTTGGTCTGTACCCAATTAGGCTTTGGTTTTGGACTCAAGAATTGTATCCTATTGTCACTCCGCCTCCTGGTCGGGGGGATTTACAGGCACAAACTGCTGTGTCAAAGGAAGGAGAGGCTGGTCAGGGGATATCTGCAGGCCCTGCTATGGTCCTGCTAGCTTCCAAACCATCCTATGACCCTGACCAGGAAAATGGAGCTAAGATTAACATATAAAAATGGCTGTTTGTCCTATGAATATGGTAAGATGTTTAGGCCACATGTAACAAAACGATAACAGTACACTCACTTTATTAGGTACACCTCCTTGTTTCTACACTTAAAATATAGAAGCAATTCGTAGTTCTACAATTACAGACTGTAGTCCATCTGTTTCTCTACATACTTTGTTCGTCCCCTTTACTCTGTTCTCTAATGGTCAGAACCCGCATCAGACTATCCACCACCCAACAGTACCGGATCTGTGGGGGACCTGTGGGGGTCCTGGTCATTAGAGAACAGAGTAAAGGGGACTAAAAGCATGTAGAAAACCAGATGGTTATAGGAACTGCTGTTTAAATGTGTTGCCATTGGTTGTTGCAGGAAAGTAAAGTTTGCCAGTTCTTTTAACCTTCACATAATGTTGAAATGCATCGTAAAGAGCATTTGATACAAACACCAAAAGACTCACATACCAAGTGCTCCGAAGAAGTCATTGCCCAAGAATGGAAAGCCTGGACGATTAGCTAAAACAATCATGCGAAAGTCTGGATGCATGGCTATGACATTCGGCCTTTCAACTGCTTCCAAGGGATCTGGAAGGAAGGGGGAAGAAGAAATGTTCGCACTTACCAAAAGCAAATATTGACATGAAAGAGCCATCCATCCTACTTTATTACCTGACACTATTCTTCGCCCATCAGCCAGGATCATTTCCCCATTCTCCACCAGAGTCTTCAGGATGCAAGTGACATTAGTGGGGGCTTTATCTGCCTCATCTATTACCAAGATGTGTCCCATCTTCACAGCTTTCACCTTTTAACCCAGCACATAGAGGAAAAACAAGAAGAGTTCCATTTTCATAGCAGACATTTTTTACTGGATTTTTTGGGCTGTATTTGATCAATTAATCTCTCATGAAGCACACTGTTCTACAGTTCCCTCTGAAGCCACATCAAGTTGACAGTAATGACAGGGACTGCTCTGAAAATGAGACGGTTCAAAAAGAAGAGGGTTACGTCCAAAAAAGCCTATAGTATGGTTATAATAAATGAGCCGTTAAGTCAAGTCCTTAATTATCTAAAAGCTTTTTCTTCTGAGAAGCATTCAGGTGGTGCTCTTCTCCTTCCTCTTTTAGACATTTAACTTTGAATAACCAAGCTCAGATCAATACTTGGCACAGTGTTACAGTATTATAAAGTATTGAATTAATTCAGGAACACTTTAATGGCAACTATTTATACCCATACAGTTGCCATGGGTGCTAACTGAGGGGCCAAACTCAGGCCTTACAGCATTTCCCTCTCCCACACCCCTGCACTGAGCCAAGGCCATTTGTAAAAAACACCCACAGCCTTGGTGCACCTAAATGCCACCATCTAACGTCAACAAGGCAGCACTTTGTGGATTAGTACATGCTGTCCCCTGACTCACTCATGTATCTTTAACACTCTTGCCCTCAGCTGGATCAGAGGATCTTTTGAGGGGGCGTCTGGAAACAAGTGTGTCCTCGCTGAAGCTTGATAAAACATGAACTGGTGCCAAACTAGCTATTACATCACAGATGTTGTCAAACGTTGGGTTTATGAGCATCAAGAGCAGCTTCATTGCATTGTAACGACATCTAGTGAAGGAAGGAATCTCAGAACACAAACGCACTCCAGGGCACATTCCAGTGTGGACAAATGATATACCCAAAACCATGTGGACACTCTCCAAACTGTTGGACGTGGCCACACAGAGCTAACAGGTGCTTAAAATCACACATGCAGCCTGAGTGTAGAAACAATAAACAAACACGCTGTAATGGACTAGTACTCAGTGACATGCTTCATCATCATCAGTGGTGACACAGTGATCAAGGTTCTGGATGACAAATTAGGTTACGACTTCAAATTCCGGCTCCCCAAGGTCAATCCAAGTTGTTCTGAATAAGGGCATCTGCTAAACTGTGTAAGTCTGTTTATCAAATGCCTGCTTTGCTAGAAGTGTATATTCTCGCTGTGAATGTTAAGGTCTTGATGGTTTATCAGTTAATTGTTATACAGTACTGTGCAAAAGTCTTAGGCCCCATTATATTTGTTGTTAGAGCAACAGTATAATGTATATATAACAAATTGTCGACGATTGGACAATTTCAAACTTGGATTTCTCACTCCATACTACTCTTTCCACACTTTCCATCACACTGTAGTAAAGTCTTAGGCCACCATTACCATTTGTTGCATTAGGTGGTATATTGTAATAATGACCATATTTACGTTTATATCATATTTTCACCCTGGTCTTCTTCTGAAAAAGTGGTTTCTTGGCTGCTACCCTTTCAAGAAAAAAAAACGTCCCTCATCAAGCTTCTTCAGAATGTAAAAGGGTCAACTTGGCATCCTGATGAAGCTGACAGATGCAACTATTGATCAAGTGTAAGGGGAGGTCAGAGTAAATACTTTTTTCGTTTACCTGTTCCTGTATTTTTTGGTTATATTCTAATAAAGAGACACAGAAACAACTATATATAGTCAATATACCATTACTAAAATGATGTTGTATCTAATCTAATGGTGGCCTAAGATATTTGCATTCTACTGTATATTTATTTAGCGTATAAACTAAATTTTACATAATAACTAGAGCAACTAGCCTAAATGGAACAGAATTTGTGAATGTAGTAAACAAATTCACACTTTCTGTGACAGCAGCCTCCGTTAAACACATTCTGTTGCATGACACCCAAGACAACAGCTGTTTCTAATAAAATACCTAATAAACAATATTTTGCATTAAAAACGTATTTCTGATTCCCCAAATGCTCCATTAAAAAAAAGATAGCAGGGGCTGCTGGCTTGTGTCTGGCTCGGTGCTCTGTGACTGACGGCTGATATATATATATTCTCTGTATATAATGTGTAATGTATAATATAATGTATAACAAATGTATATATACTTTGTGTACATTTTTGCTCACACCGCCCAACAACTGTTGACTGAACCACAACTAAAACTGAGAAAACTCTTTACAGCGCACCATCAGGGCCCAACCGCACTAACACGCTTGATGCTGAATGGAAGCAAATCTCTACAATCAGGTTTCAGGCTCTAGTGTACATTCTTCTCACAATAAAAGACTTTTATAGCAGGACAGTGGACTTACCAGAGGAGAATCCTCATACACAATGATCCCATTCCTGACTGATGGCTGAAGAGTCAGCGTCTGGACCGTTGTGTCTCTGTAAGGAGCAAGACTCATTAGACAGCATAGATTTACCAGTATAGATCCAAACGGAAATCAATTCCCGTCCTTCTTAAGTGAGATGAAGTAGCAACCTGGGAATCCATTATATTATAAAATTCAATATAATTAGGAAACACATACATGACCCAAATTAATAGAGCTGTCTTTCATCTCTGTAGGTCTCAAATGTGAAGCATATCTCGACAGAGACATACTGACGGGGGAGAATCCCTGAAGTGATTACTTTGGTCTAATATTAGAGTTCTGTTGTAGCTAACCAGGCCACTAGGACATGTGGTTGACTTTCAGACATCCTTCCAAATGGTACTGGATAAACTTTACAGAGCTTCAAAGCAGTCGATTTCTTGCATCCAGTTTATAGCATACATCTAAGAACCTGTTAGGGACACAATTCAGTTAGAATAAGAGTTTAAATTGGGACAAGGTGGCAAAATAAATGGGGCAAAAACTATTTATTCTTGGCGATCAGGCAGCAGTCTACTTCAGTAACCTTCTAGTGTAGAGACCAGAGCTTTAGTCTCTCAGCGGTGCTTCAGAGCAGACCGGACGCTACACAAGCGCAATTGGAGGCGTCTGACGAAGGGAAGGATGAAAGAGGTTTCATCCACTTGCTGCCACAACAGTTCTTTAAGAAGCTCTTCTGTCCTCCACTCTTTACCTGTTTTAATGGCACCTGTTTGACCTCGTTATCTGTGTAAAAGACACCTGTCCACAGCCTCAAACAGTCAGACTCCAAACTCAACCATGGCCAAAACCAAAGAGCTGTCGAAGGACACCAGGAAGAAAATTGTAGACCTGCACCAGGCTGGGAAGAGTGAATCTACAATAGGGAAGCAGGTTGGTGTGAATAAATCAACTTTGGAGCAACTGTAAGGAAATGGAAGACACACAAGACCATTGATAATCTCCCTTGATCTGAGGCCCCACGCAAGATCTCAATCTGTGGTGTCAAAATGATCATGAGCAAAAATCTCAAAACTACATGGAGGGACCTGATGAATGACCTGCAGAGAGCTGGGAGCAAAGTAACAAAGGCTACCATCAGTAACACACTATGCCGAGAGGGACTCAGATCCTGCAGTGTCGAAAGAGTGGCTTTGTAAAAAGCATTTTGAGGTCCTGGAGTGGCCTAGCCAGTTTCCAGACCTCAACCCCATAGAAAATGTATAGCTTTATTATAGTTCATATGGGCAACCAAAGACTGGAGAAATGTTGCCAGGTCTGATGAGTCTCGATTTCTGCTGCAACATTTGGATGGAAGGGTCACAATTTGGTGAAATCATGGATCCATCCTGCCTTGTGTCAATGGATCAGGTTGGTGGTGGTGTAATGGTGTGTGGGAAATGTTCTTGGCCCCCTAATACCAAATGAGCATTGTTTAAACACCACAGCCTACCAGAGTATTGTTGGTGACAACATCCATCCCTTCACGGCCACAGTGTACCATCTTCTGTAGCAACTACGTAATGATATCATGTCAATATAGATCAAAATCTCTGAGGAATGTTTCCAGGACCTTGTTGAATCTATCCCATGAATAATTAACGCAGTTGTGTAGGCAAAAGAGGGGGTCCAACCCGGCACTAGCAAGGTGCAACTAATAAAAGTTGCCAGTGAGTGTATATGAATCAATAGGTCAAACAATCCTGCTATATTTACACAGTTATAGAGAAGAAGCTCAGAAATAAATTCAAACAAATACAATAATTTACTGAATTTAAAAAAAGTTTGATTATATAGTTTTGGCAATCTTTGTCAACTTCCACTGCTTGCCAATTTTTCTAAAACTTAACATACCATTTGAGGAGAACAGGGACAGAGTACTGTGCAAAAGGCCACCTTGTTGTTTTAGCAATGGTATTATGACCATATTTAACATATTGTCGACGACTGAACCCAAAAATTCCAAAAACTTGGATTTGTCACTCCATAATACTCTTTTCCACTTATCTACATTCAAATCTTTGTGAGCTTTAGCAAATTTTAGCCTTTTCACCCTGTCCTCGTTCAGAAAAAGTGGTTTCGTGGCTGCTACTCTTCCGAAAACAAAGGCTTGAATTCTGTGAATAAATAAATTGAAAGCACTGATCGCCTAAGATAAAGGGGTTTAAGTAGCGAAGGATGTGACAGTAGCTTCAGAACAGACTAAAATAATGGATAAGCTTTACCTGTGAAGTTGCAGATATTCTCTGGGTCTGTTCATTAGATGTAGTAATCGGTCAGCTATTTTGTTTTTCCCCACACCCTGTCAACAAATTAGAATTAATTCCCACACACATTCAATATGAACCTATAATCAAGTGTTTTATTTTATTCTCGAGAAAAACACACAGCCAAAACTACTTAAATATAATTTCAAATCCTCCCAGCATTGGGCACGCTGAGGAAAATTCATGTTTTGAACGTTTCACCAATACACAACAGTATCAGTCCATCTGACAGCCTGCGGTTCAATGTGACAGCAGTAATCAAGCCCACACCTTCCACTCTGAGCCTGAGCACTCCCTACAGGGACAACGGAGTCAACTATAGCAAGGAGTGGGTGAGTGAGCTCTGTGGGGCATGAGGAGCTCTAGTTTAGCCTGTCTCTTAGTGTTTAGATCTCTGCCTTACCATCTAAGCAACTGGGCTATATAGCTCAAATTCACTAAAACCACCAGGAGATGCATGAGACCCTTCTGTGTTTGCTAGATGTGTAAAAAAACAAAAACAAAAAAAGCTCAAATTTACCTGGTTGCCCACCAACAGTAGATGTTCCCCCAATAGAAAATCCTTCAACATGTCCTCCATAACTATCATGTGCTGTGGTAAAACAAGAAAGTACAAAAAAGATACAATATTATTGACAACACTGTTCAGGTATCACTACAGTATTTGTAGCACTTATTCCACTCAGACACTCGAAACACATCAGCAGTAAAAGATGGCTCAAAATGTCACATGCAAGACTCAAAGACCTCTTAAGATGCCTTGTTGTTACTAGCCTTTACATCCTGCAAGCTAAGAAGTGGAACCGCTGAAGATTGGACTGTTCAGGGCATGACCCACATATGCTTAATTGGATTGAGATGTCAGAAAACTTGAGGCCAAGGCAACACTCTTAATCATGTTCCTCAAACCATTCCCAAACAATGTCTGATGTATGTCAGAGGTGGGATTTGAACCCTGGAACTTCTGGTCCATTGTCCAATTTCTTAACCCACAATCCCCTACATTTTCTCGTCATTCAAGAATCATAAAAGAAGTAGAGGGTAAGCATATGACTGCATTCAAGGTTTACATTATAATTTATCAAATGTTTATTAAACATATGTCAACAAAAAAAATTATATAGTTTTTTTTGTAAACTTTTTAAGCTGAAAGTGCAAAGGCTGAGCCACTATAGACACATTTTGTCTTTGACCTACATAGCTTTTCATTTACTGCTTTTATGAGGTAATAGTAAAAGACCAATAAACAAGCATAATAATTGAGCAGAATATTATAAAAAGCACTACCACATTTTCCTGGTATTTTTAATTACACACTACTTCCTTCACTAAACCTGCACACTTGTAGAAAGGCATCAGGGTTTGAACCATGTCTGCAAACAGGCTAATCAAATATAAGTGAGGTCAAAGCACTATTTTTAACACATAACAATCCACATCTCCATAGGGACACATGTGGACATACGGCCTGCTATATCTAAGTGGCATGTCCTCATTTTAGTCTCAGTGGTGGGCTCCACTCCTCTCCTGGGCATGCTCGAAAGACAAAAAGCAGGTCATTCAGAAGTGGGGCAGAAAGGAACTTTTTTTGCAACTGCCCCATCTGCCTTTTTCTGATCCTCAAACAGCACAGCAGGGAAGAGGTTTCAGAGAGGGAGGCGTATCTGGGTCACTCCTCTTTTATTCCTTGCAAGGATGGAAAAGTCTCAGTATGACTGCAGCAGCCTGCCCGGCACACATGCAGGTGCATTGTCAAACAGCCAAATAATGGATTGTGCTTGAATTCCATATATAAATTGGAGCTTCTTGTATGTAATTTCTTGACTACCCGTTGTAAGATAGGTTGATGTTTGATTGCTGGAAGCTTTATTCATTGATCAGGAAAGGTAGAGAAAGCAATGCATTATGGCCAAAAGTATGCAGACACCCTAACTAATCAGTGGTCGGTTATTTTAGTTGCACGCAATACTAACAGATTCATAATACCAAGCATACAGCCAGGGAACCTTCATAGACAATCTCAGTTGAATGGGTTGTACTGAACACCTCAGTCATGCTTACTGATATTGTTAGATTTCCAACTTTCTGCCATCTGAAGTCCATAAAAATGCAGAGTTTGGCCTGAGATGAGATGAGTTGGAATTAAAACTTTGAGCCAGGGTTTATGACCTAACATCAGCAAAAAAATCTAGTGATTAAGCATTCTCAGAAGAATAAAAGGTGTTGTAGCGGCAAGGTGGGAAAAGCCCAAACCAATGCATATGTTTTTGAATGTAATTTTTAAGGGCCCACAATATTTTGTCTATATAGAGTATATATTTATATTATATTTACATTTACATTTACAGCATTTAGCAGACGCCCTTATCCAGAGCGACTTACAATTGATACAGTCTTACAATCCAAGCAATTGTGGATTAAGGGCCTTGCTCAAGGACCCAACAGTGGCAGCTTGGCAGAGGTGGGGTTTGAACCCTGGACCTTCTGATCCATAGTTCAGTACCTTAACCGCTAGGCTACCACAGAAATAAGATTTTCGCATGTGCCAGTTGTTTAGGATCTCAATTATGCTACAAACCACTCAGGATGTAGGTAGATCTAAACTGGCACGTGCCCTTTGATTGTGACATAACTAGGAGTGTTATTTAACACTTTTTGAATCCATGCCACTAACAATTAAGGCAGATCTGAAAGCAAAAGGTCCAGCCCAGTGCGATATGGTGGCTTAGCAATTAAGGTACTGGACCATAGGCCAAAAGGTCCAGGGTTCAAATCCCACCTCGGCCAAGATGACACGGTTAAGCCCTTGAACAAGACCCTAAACCCACAATTGTTTGGATTGTAAGATTGTATCAATTGTAAGTCGCACTGGAGAAGGGTGTCTGCTAAATGACATAAATGTAAATGTACTAGCATGGCCAATACCCAATAAAGTAAACGTTAAGTGTATATCCTCCATTAATTATTAATATGCACCACAACCCCTAACAGGAAAAGTGGAATGAAACAAACTGTGATTTGTTTGTTTGCAGTACCAAACTGTACAAGGAAAACACTTCGTGACTTAACACCCACTTGGCAAGATTACAAAGAATTCTGCACAGCCATAGCCTGTCCTCTGTCAAGCTCCTGACATTTCAAGTACTTTCTCTAACCTCTGTGTATTAGACTGCCAAAGTGGAGCCAATGCCAATTAATTGTAGGTCCAAATAGTTTTTGGTGAGCTTTTAAGCCAATCAAAATTAAACAAACAAAGACTTAGATCATTCTAAAATATTACTAGCCCTATGGTCAAGTAAATTGATATATTGGGTTCGGGTGGGGGGGTATTTACTCAACCACTGATTGTGCAAGTTTTCCTACTTAGAAAGCTGAGACAGGTCTATAATTTTCATCACAGGTATGACAGAGGTCAAACGTTTCCTGTAAGCCTTTGCCAGGTTTACACGCAGTGTAGCTGGTATTTTGGTTCATTACTCCATGCAGATCTCCTCTAGAGCAGTGATGTTTTGGGGCTGTCGCTGGGCAACACGGACTTTCATCTCCCTCCACAAATTTTCTGTGGGGTTTGAGGTCTGGAGACTGGCTAGGCCACTGCAGGACCTTGAAATGCTTTTTACAGAGCCACTCCTCCGTTGCCCGAGCGGTGTGTTTGGGATCATTTTCATGCTGGAAGACCCAGCCATGTTCCATCTTCAATGCTCTCACTGACGGAAGGAGGTTTTAGCTTAAAATCTCACTATACATTCATTCTTCCCTTAACACAAATCAGTCGTCCTGTCCCCTTTGCAGAAAAACAGCCCCAAAGCATGAGGTTTTCACCCCCATGCATCACAGTAGGTATGGTGTGCTTGGGATGCAACTCAGCGTTCTTCTTCCTTCAAAAACGGCGAGTTGAGTTTTTACCAAAAAGTTCTACTTTGGTTTCATTTGACCACATGATATTCTCCCAATCCTCTTCTGGATCATCCATATGCTCTCTGGCAGACTTCAAACAGCCTGGACATGTACTGGCTTAAGTAGGGGAAATGCCTGGCACTGCAGGATGTGAGTCCCACTCTGCATAGTGTGTGACTGATGGCAGCCTTTGTTACTTTAGTCCTAGCTCTCTGCAGGTCATTCATCAGGTCCCTCCGTGTAGTTCTGGGACTTTTGCTCACCGTTCTCATGATCATTTTGACCCCACGGGATGAGATCTTGCGTGGAGCCCCAGATCGAAGGAGATTATCAATGGTCTTGTACGGTTCCATTTTCTTACAATTGCTTCCACAGTTGATTTATTCACACCAACCTGCTTGCCTATTGTAGATTCACTCTTCTCAGCCTGGTGCAGGTCTACAATTTTCTTCCTGGTGGCAAAATTGGTTTTACATGGAACGTACACTCACCGGACACTTTTTTACGTGCACCTTACAAGTACCGAGCTTTACACCTTTTTGCCTTCATAACTGCCTTAATTCTTCATGGAATAGATTACACAGGTAGGCTGTGGTACTGAAACAATTCTCAATTGGTAATAAGGGGCCCAAAGTGTGCACAAATATCCCCCACACAATGATACCAAGGCCACCACCTGAACCATTGATCCAAGGCAGGATGGATCCATGCTTTCATGTTGTTTATGCCAAATTCTGACCCTACCATTCAAATGGAAGAAATTGAGACTCATCAGCCCAGGCAATGTTTTTCCAATCTTCTAATGTCCAATTTTGGTGAGCAAGTGTCAAATGACAAGTAAGACCCGACTGTGGTAGCCTAGCGGGTAAGATACTGGACTATGGACCAGAAGGTTCAGGGTTCAAATCCCACCTCTGCTAAGCTGCCACTGTTGGGTCCTTGAGCAAGACCCTTAACCCACAATTGCTTGGATTGTAAGACTGTATCAAATGTAAGTCGCTCTGGATAAGGGCGTCTGCTAAATGCTGTAACTGTAAATGTATTCTGCTGCTGTAGCCCATCTGCTTCAAGGTTCAATGTGTTGCTTTCTATCAGCTCAAACCAGGCTGGCGATTCTCCTCTGGCATCAACAAGGCACTTCTACCCCAAAGAACTGTTGCTCACTATCTCTTTTTCGGACCATTCTCTGTAAATCCTAGCGATAGCCATGAATCGGGCAAACTAATATACACGTTAAATAATAATAATAATAACCAATAATAGGAATTGATCTTATTGGATGACGGGCATATATGAGAACAAACACTATGCGGTGCACACCTGTACTGAGCGTGAGTTTGTAAGAGAGGACTTTGTTGTGTGTTGGCAATTGAGCATTAATGCATGCCCAAGCCAACTGGCTTTGGTAACACCTTCACTTGTGCCTGTTACCTGCTTACCAAACTTCAGCTAAGCAACAACTTTAATATGATATATTAATTTGTCATTTACCCTCAAATAGTCATTAGGTATTTGATTATCCTTCTCCAATTATTAAGTGAATAGCTTTAAATGGAGGCAGCCTGTAAAAATGCAGTTAGTCATCTAATGTGTTACACCACCAATTACACGAAAGTTTCCCTGCTTAACTGTAATTTAGGAGCAGAATGAATAAAAGAGGTTCTGAACCTGAGCACAAGCCTGCAGTATAACTTGAGAATATCATATGGCTGGAACTGTCTGTTGTCATGAATAAAATCATTATGGCACAAGCCACTAGGAGTGGGCACTATGGTAAAACTATTTTATCACAATATTTAAAGAATTTCACGATACACAATATTTATCACGATTCATGTGATCGCAGACAAATGCACTAGTAGAAAAAGATTCTTAAAAACTACTATTCAAATAATATCCCATACTTTTTATTCAAAATGTCCTGCACGTCATCCAATTAAACATGACTAATTACTCTCTTTATAACGAAACATGCGGTCGGTCAGTGTTCCTTAAGCGCTGGTGATATCCTCGATACTCTCTGAAAAGCATATTGTCTTGCAAAATTTATAAAGTTTATATAGAGATGCACCGACTGCAATTTCCTTGGTCAATTCCGATCGCCAATTAATTTTTTTTAACACATGACTGGCCGATTCCGATTTTCTTTCTGTCTAAGTATTATAAATGACAGCATACAAAAAATTGTTTGGTTAACTAATCTTTTAATGGAAAGTTAATCATTGCTAAGGAAAGATAGCATGGTGCTTCAGACCTTGTAGCGTTGTTCCACATGTTGAGTTGTTCCTCATTTTCACCATGCAAGTACAGTATTGCAAACAGCATGCTGTGAAGAGCTTCCATGCTGAAGATCCGGCTATGTCCCACATAGATCCCTACTCCCTCATTAGTATCGCTCTACATACTATTTGGTTGACCAAGCAGCACTCAAACACAACCAAAATCTAACATATTTAGAGCTCCGTACACATCCAGCATGGTACACATCAGCTTTAAACTTAAACCAGGTACCTAGATGTTTTAGAACTGATTGTTACTAATTACATGCACCTTTTCCCACCTGAGCGCAGTCCTGCAGCCTCAATTAATTTTATGACATCATACCGGATTGATGGTACGATTCTGAGTGACTGTTACTACGGCAGAAGAGGATAATTCTGCATGATAGCAATGGGGGCATTAACAAGCTCACCTGAGTATTATCATAAAAGAGCACATCAGGGACCTTCATCCTCTCATCAGGATTATACACAGGAGCTGAAACCTTGCCTATTGAGAGAACTCCATCACTGATCAAGGCTGGAATGAATAAAAGACAAACATAAATGAGTGAAAGGAAACGGCAGAAAGTGATGGTTATTGCTGGATGAAGCAAAGCGTAAGAACGAGAACTTGCTGCATGAGAGAGAGGGATTTATAGAAATAATAGTCTGCTCAATGAGAAATTGTGGACCTTTCACAGTTAGACATGTAGCCTCTCATTACACACATAGAGAGAAATCTTTACCATTATGAGAGACACCTTTACCATTATGCTTCGCTTCTTGTAGCACCCAGGGCAGCTATAATCAAATACGGATAAAAGACTGGCTTCATTTACATGCGGCCTAATAATCCATTAATTATGGGATTAATAGCTCAAGAGGAACAGAAAGTGTTTGTGTATACACCATAATAGTAAGAAGAGTAATCTGAGGCTTATCCAAATGGAATTTGTATCAGAGTGATCTGAACGAGGTGGATAATCCTGTAAAAGGATCAAGTTAACATCAGATAACATTTCCAATCTGACTACTTATATTAGACTACATTTACGTCATTTAGCAGACGCCCTTATCCAGAGCGACTTACAATTGATACAATCTTGCAATCCAAGCAATTGTGGATTAAGGGCCTTTCTCAAAGACCCAACCGTGGCAGCTTCGCAGAGGTGAGATTTGAACCCAGGACCTTCTGGTCCATAGTCCAGTATCTTAACCACTACAGTCGCATTAAGACTACTTGGCTAATATATATACTCAGCAGAACAGATGGCCAAAAAGTTCTGAATAATGATCTGTTCAAACAAATACAGTACCTCAGTTCTCGACCACCTCAGAACGCATTTTGACTAGAAAAACGTTTCTCGGTTCTCGTCATATGCTCAATACTCGGCACACTTGCTTAAATTTGTACGAGTCAAGCTGCGTGACTCGCTTCAACAAACTCGACTCAGGAGTCACGATTCAGTAGACAGTGATTCAGCAATTCAGATTCACAATAGCACTTCCTCAGTAAAGATCTGTGTTTGTCGTGTTTTCCTTTATTGTTACACCTACAGTACTGTGTTCTTAATGCAAATAATCCACGTTAATAACGTCAGCCAACCAAAAATAAAGTACCGGTAATCCTCGTTTCTGTCAGGACAGGATTAACAGGACTAGCATTAGCAGCTATGCTAGCGCCTTGAGTTCAGGGAAGTCAGGGCGCTAGCTCAATCCCTTACTCACTAAATTACAGAAGGTTTTAACACTTTATTATGAAATCAGCTTTCTGTTGCTAATTTTGACCAAGTGTAAGTTAATGTAAGTGTTTTAAAAAGTAAGGCCGCTCAGCTATGATAGAGCATAGACTATATAAACTCGTCGGTTCATGATACATACTTATGATGGATTTGTTGGAACATATCCCATCATAAATCAGGGAGCACCTGGACAATACAACTCCATTAATGCATATAATGCCTTATATAGCGTGGATCTTCTGGGGGTCTGGAACGGATTCATTCAATTTACATTATACGTTTGGCGAAAAATTAGCTTGGTACTCGTTTTCAGTTCTTGGCTTCTGCAACAAATTAATGACGAGAACCGAGGTACCACTGTATTTAAATAAATGAATGAGAGAGGGCACTCATGATAATACACCTCAAAGTGTAAGAGGATGTGAATTCTAACTCTCCCTTTCATTAATTAGCATATTTTATGTACATTTTGATGAGCCCAATAAGTTTAAACTAGGGGTGTGCGTCCATGACAAAATCTAAATTGTTGTTTTAAAGACGTGTGGGCTGACATTATCGAGTATGTCACTCATTTTGCAAAAAACTGTCAAAAACAGGCCTTCTCACATATTCACTGTGTCACGTAGCCAAGTAGGACAGATATGTGCATACAGCATGCTAGCTCCACAAATCAAGCTAATGTTCTACCTAAAATGCATGACTAAAGTAACAAACTGCACCTGAAGACAAAATACCGACACCACCAGTCTCACAGTCTAAGTCGTTGGAGGTGGATTGGCTTTGCTCAAGAGACGGCGATCTGCAAACTATGTTGGAAATTGGTTGCATAAAAACAGCTCGACAACTAACTTATTTCACCATCTGCGAACTAACCACCATACAGAATATGAAGATTATGGCAAACTTTGGGAGTCAGTTGTCCACACTTAAACCAATTAACGAACCAGCACAAAAACACATTCAGCAAACCTTAGCGAAATCATACTGCAAACAAGTGCCTTAAACAAGAAAAGCAACAGATGGCAAGACATCATAAATGCTGTCACCAGTTACATCGAGAAAGACAATGCGGTTGAGAGAGATGGGTTCAAACAATGGGTTCAAACAGGTGGTTGACAGAGATGGGTTCAAACAACTCTTAAATACTTTAGACCCAAGATACACACTACCAAAGTATAAAATCCTAGAAAATGTTAAGAAATTTTTTCCATATTGCACACCCCTAGTTTAGACTTAAAAATAAAAGCACAATGATCAAAACAATAAGGTAATGTGCCAAACCATCAGTGACTATGATACAGTCTACAGTAAAAGGCGATCCATGCATGCAATTCATTTTGGATCGAAGAACATTTAGTGCATGTAAATCACGATTTTTCTTTAATCAGTGATAAATCACTGCGTAATATAAAGATCTCAGAAACCACACTAAAAAGAGAACAGAGCTTAGGAGCGTGTAATAGGTATCACTTACAAGAGGGGCCATGTTTTGGCTCTGCTTGTGATTCAGACTGATCTTCTATTGAGCAGTTGGCTAGGTTTTTTTGTAGAGCAGATCGTGCCAGACTTGGGAGGAACCTTCATACAGATAGATCCAAGTTTTAGTTATAGTGAGACTGTTTAATGCGTTTAATGTTGAGGTAACATTAAATATACAGTACTGTGCAAAAGTCTAAGGCCACCATTAGATTCGTTGTTTTAGCAATGGTATAACGACCATATGTAACATATTGTCGACACGACAGGTTTACCATATCTTAACCTTTTCACCCTGTTCCTCTTCCAAAAAAGTGGTTTCTTGGCTGGTACCCATCCTAAAAGACCCTTCCTGATTGAGCTTCGTAAGACTGCGGAAAGGTCAACTTCGCATCTTGATGAAGCTGCCAGATGCTGCTGTTGCTCAAGTGTAAGGGGAGGACACAATAACTACTTGCCACTGTAGCCTATAGAAGCTATTTCTTTAACATTGCACAGACATTTCTTTTATTTTTCTTCAAGAAATAATTTGATATGATTATTCCATCGGTGTATATCTAACGTAATAATGGAACCTAATAATAGTGGCCTAAGACTTTTGCACAGTACTACATATATACTGATATTCTAGAAAACACTACATTAATACTAACACACTGATATCAATAAATAACATTGCATATTAGTGCTGCACTGTAATTTGAACATGCCAAAAAAAACTTAAAGGACTTTTTTTTAAATTAAGATTAAATTATTACTTCTCACTGACATTAACCATTAACTTACAAATGGAAAAACTATACAAATAATTGTATAATAAACCCATGTACAAATAATTGTCTGTCCTTATGTAAGCAAGTACCACTTTCGAGTGCTAGTACACACTCCAGCCCTCTTACTCCTATAAATGCCTTCAGCTTATCTGTAGTGAAAATAACTCTTGCTCTATTTTGCTTAGCTGTCCCACTTCTAAGTCACTTCAGAATAGTGCAATAAAAAAATGAGTGTTTTGCATGCTACCTAGACAGGCAGGCTTTGTTCACAGCATGAGCAAGGCTTTCATCAGGATACTGAGACAGACGACGGCAGATTCTCAACAGCTGCCTGGTAGACAATGAAGAAGCCAGAGACTGGGCCTGGACAGAAACAAAGGGTTGTAGTCAGAGGGGAGTAATGTGTATGCAGTGAGGAGTTAATTGAGAAATACCAGACACTGATATTTACGACACAGACTTATCACTGCTGGCACTGTAATTAAAAAGCTCTCCCATATGGGGTTTTAATCCTGACAATATGTAGCACTGTTAAAAATATCTTGTGTAGCACGTTGTGCGTCACTCATTTCCTTGAACAAACATGCTGGTTGTAAAAAGAACCACTATTAGTAGACTATGTACCCTATATGCAAAGGTTCTGTGACACAAAATCGAATCCAAAAGCATGGGTATTAGTGTGGAATAGGAGTGGGTATTGGAAAGGACTTCACGATACAATACGCATTACAATACATGGGTCACGATACGATTATATCACGATACATTGCGATGTGATGTATTGCGATATTCCACATATTTCAATGAAAATATAAAATCTGAACTACGAGTTATTGTGTATAATCTGAGTCATCTTAATACATCACATCACACTGATAACTCAGCAGACAAATTGAGTCAAAACCCTTTACTGTAGCATCGAAAGGGACTGTTGTAGCCTAGCGGTTAAGGTACTGGACTATGGACCAGAAGGTCCAGGGTTCAAATCCCACCTCTGCCAAGCTGCCACTGTTGGGTCCTTGAGCAAGGCCCTTAACCCACAATTGCTTGGATTGTAAGATTGTACCCATTGTAAGTCGCTCTGGATAAGGCTAAACGCTAAATGCTGTAAATGTAAATGTAAATATAAATGAAGATTGGAGTTTACACCCCATTTAAAATGTGTTTTTTCTTCCTTCAAAAAAATATAGTTTCAGCTAAAAACCGGTGTTGTATATCACACAAAAACAAATATTGCGATATACATGGCCCTGGTATGGAATGTGTTCCCCATTTGTTGTTTAAACTGCCTTCACTCTTCTGAGTCGGCTGTCCAGTCCACTATATTTTCGAACATGACAGATATTAGACAATAAGTCCTTGCTTAATTTTGGTATTCAAATTCAAATATCTCAAAGGTGTCTGATGGAGTTGGGGCTCTATTCAAGAAAGCAAACTTAATGAACTCATGTTGTATACTACCCATGGAAAACATTATGGAATCACCACACTTCGAGAAAATTCACCCAGTTTTACTTTGCAGCAAAGAAACAAATCACAGATATGACACCAAACTATTTTTATTTTACCAATTCTTGTGTTGTGACACATATCTCAAACAAATTGCAATTACTCAAATAGTAAAAATAAATAAATAAATGGAACCACCTTGCAATTTGCATTTATAGAACAAACACAGGTCTACAAATGCAAATTGTCTACAGTTAAAACAAACCTTTACAAGCTGTTGGACTTGGCTAAATGAAAGAAAGCATGGCCCCAACAAGAGAGCTGTCAAGGGAATCAATGGAAAATATAATATTCCTTCAAGGAGGAAATAAAACATGGAGTGTGGCAAAAGATGTTGGTTGTTCCCAGTCAGCTGTCTAAAATTTGGTATAAACCAAATGGGACTGTTATAAAAGGAAAACATATCTGTAGACCAAGTAAGGCATCAAAGTGAAAGTATAGAAAACACAGCAATATGACTTGAAAAGAGAAAATGTATAATAAAACAAATGCAAAGACAATGGACAGAATCAAGCGCTGTAAGAAATTAGTTGAATGAAATGGGATGTACATATAGAAAAGACAAACAAAACCAGCACTTAACACCTAATCAGAAGAAAACACGATTACAGTGGGTTAAAGAGAAGCAATAACAGTGTGACTAATTGAATGAAAACGATAGCTAGTGAGTAATCGTGAATCTGCACTGGCCAAGGAGATTCTGAATCTTTTGTCTGGTGTCACTAATGAAACAAAGATAATTGCCTGAAGGTGATCAAATTCCCTTTGAAACTGAAATTGAAATTTTATGGTGGAAATAAAAAGAATAGTCCATGACAAGGATTCATTATGAATATACAATATTGTTACTCATTTGTGAAGGCCATGCTTCAATTAATTCAGGCCATCATAAAAGCTCAAGGAGATGCTACAAATTAATTATACATTTTTAGTTGATAATTCCTTAAATTTTCCCCTTAACACTGAATGGATCAATATTTTCTATCCTCCAATTCAAATAATATAATAGTTTGAGGTATGTTTCACAAAGTCAGAATGAACAGCTATAAAATGAAACCTGTTTGGTGTCAAGTGTGGTGATTCCATCATCTTTGACAGAGACAGGTTTCCACCTTCAAAGAGGTATACTGAGAGACCCAGAGGTGATCACTACAATCCATTCAGCTGCCACTGACTGGAGGTTCTGTGCCTGTGTGTTTCATATTATCAACCTGTTTAGCGGTGAGTGTGACTGAAATTCTAGACCACTAATTACTAGGAAGTGTAATAAAGCGTTTGGCCATAAAAGGTAATTGTAGTGACTAACGGGTACTTATGGAGACTAATAATTTGCCATTTTTAGCATTTTGGGGACACAATGTAAAACACTTATGTGCAAATCTGTTTTGTTTTTGTATTCTAAAGCTGTCAAACAATGAAGAAATGCCTTCATGTTAATTGTGATTAATCACATTGTTTGATGCTTAATTAGACCCTCAATTCAATATTTTTTCTTTAAAAATACTACAACCCATTAAAATGAGCTTGAACACAAAGCAACCATTACTTTCAATAATTCAATAAACAGATTTCATTAGGTACTTTTATTAGAAACGGCATTTTGCAAGCAGCAATTCATGTGCCAGGCACATTGTCAAACTACTGGACTTGTGTTTAGTATAGGTTAATAGTGCTCTCTATGGTATGTTAAGTGTTGGGAATAGTGACTTTGGACTACTTTGGTATTTTTATACTATTTCTTCTGTGCTTGCAGGCAAGTGTTTGCTTTAAAAGGACACACTGGGCACATTTTAAAGAAGGTCATGTCCACAAAAATGTAAACAGGAAAAGCTAGCAACGTCAGTGGCATGAATTAGCTGAATGGGCTGCCAAGAAAATGCACTGGCAGATCTATGTACCACAGGTCTGGATTTGAGTAACTGTCATTGTCAATCTATTGATGTATGTTTTACACTTAAAAGAAATAAATATACAGTAAAATGTTTTCATAGAACCTACTAACTACTTTAAGAAATGGAAATAGTAGCATGTGTAGAGGTCAGTTTGAAAATAGGTCATCTGCTGCACAGTGCAACTAGTCCAACAGAAAAATAGGCCAAAGCAAAACAGTAGTATTTTATATTGAACTGATTCCAGTTATATGATTTTCCAGTGGGCATATAATGTTGTTTCATAATTTCTAGTAATTTTCAAAGACTTGTGGTAACATGCAGGACTTCTTTTAGTTCCTAGAATTTAAAAAGTCACAGCAGGGGGAAAGGCTTTCTCATACATGACCCCCCAACTATGGAATAAACTTCCCACTTTGGTTCGAAACTCAGACACTCTCCAAATTTAAGTCTAGGCAAAAGACATACTTATTTACACAGGCTTTTGACTAGATTTAGACCGGGATGCATGGCTTGGGTCGCTGGGGCCGGAGTCTGGAGTCATGCCTTGTCCTTTAGCTGGGAGTGTCTGGTGGGCGGTCTGGCTGAACTGGGCTTCGGTCCTCTTGATCTTGACTTGTGCATCCTTGCCTTAGACTAAGGGCAGAGCTGGGGGTTCATAGTCAAAGAGTCTTATGGTGATCAGAGACGTAGGGTTGCTGTCTTCTGCCTCCCGTGGGGTTGCCAATGTCTCATGTGATCCCTCTTGGCTGTGTTACCTTCAGGGTCTTTCTAGCTATGCTGCTATAGCTAATGCTGCCGGGCTCTCATGCTACACATGGCATCAGTGATTGTTAATAGACAATGTGCTCTTAATCAATAACTAATTATATTTCCTGTTTTCTGTCCGAGCTGTGTTCCTGCTCCGGTCCCACCATACCCGGGCCACACCAGAGGGCAGTTACTCTCTCCCTCCTCCGGTTGGCTGAGGACGAAGTGCTGCCAAGGACTTTCCTGCTTAGACTCAGGACCCTAGAGTGACTCTGTGTATCGGACTGCTTAATGCCGATGTGCATATTTCACATTTTATTTGAACTATGACTCCACGACTTATTAGTTTAGATAAATTAGTTTCATTCTTAGATTTATCATCTACGCCGCCCAAGGAGGTTGGGTCCCTTTTTGAGTCTTGGTCCTCCCAAGGTTTCTTCCTAGAACTAGGAAGTTTTTCCTTGCCACTGTCGCCCTAGGCTTGCTCAATATGGGATTGGACGTTGATATTAGAAGATACTCTAAAATTGTTAAGTTGCTTTGAGACAATGCTCCATTGTAAAAAGGGCTATATAAATAAATCTGGCTTGACTTGAACCTTATTTATTCATTCATTATGAATAGATTTAGACATTTAGCAGAATCCATAATACAAGGTGGTATCTTACTGTTGGGTCACTGGTTCCTCTCAGGCTGTGGGTGAGATGTAGCAACTGTTCCACTGCTTCCGTAGGAACGTTTGGAGTCTGTATGCCATAGGAAATACAGAATGCACAGTTTAACATGCTCCCAGATGTGTTTGTATCATTTGAGAACATTGGCACATGGTGAAGGAAGACAAAGAACAAACAGAGGGTAGGATTAGGCATGGGCTGCCATTTAAATCAATTCTGAGCTGCTGTGGACTGACCATGCCATGGATAACTGCAGTTTCCTCCTCCTTGGTGAGTGGCTTGACCGTGTGGAAAAAGAACATGGTGAGGAGTTCAGGGCTGAGCCACTGCTGTGAGCTGCTGCCAACCACCGGCGGCTCAGCCAGTGCAATCACACGGAACGAAGGGTGCACAGGAAATATACCCCTGAAAAGAGAGAAACGCAGAAGTTAAGACAAGACATATTTAGTACTCCGGTGGAGCAGCAGTGAAACACTCAAGCCCATCACTGCAGAGGCCCATCACAACCCTTTCAGTGCTCATCCGAAAGAGAAAAAATAAAAATTTTGTCCTAAAACACTTAATGCCAGACTAGAACAGAGAGCGAAAACAGAGTTAAGGGAATAAAGGCTCAAAAGCACGTGTGGATTGACAAAACACTAAAAAAGGCATCTGCAACTGTGTAGAAAAGCACCCCCCACCCCCCCTCACAATGAGTAAGACTCATAAGAGTGGAGATGTTCCTCTTAATGTTATTCTCGAACCCCAGTCTCACAAATCAGATTGAGTCGTGAGTGAGACTCAGGCATCCGCAAGCTACAGAGAGAAATGCATGTAGCACTGCACGGTGAAAAACACTTAGTGAGTGGCAAAAGTATGTGAATCTCTAGGATCAGCTGGTAATTTGAAGGTGAAATTAGAGTCAGGTGTTTTGAATCAATGGGATGACAATCAGGTGTGAGTGGGCACCCTGTTTTATTTAAAGTATGCTCTTCACAACACGTTTGTGGAAGTGTATCATGGCATGAACAAAGGACATTCCTGAGGATCTCAGAAAAAGAGTTGTTGATGCTCATCAGGCTGGAAAAGGTTACAAAACCATCTCTAAAGAGTTTGGACTCCACCAATCCACAGTCAGACAGATTGTGTACAAATGGAGGAAATTCAAGACCAGTGTTACCCTCCCCAGGAGTGGTCGACCAACAAAGATCACTCCAAGAGCAAGGCGTGTAACAGTTGGCGAGGTCACAAACGACACCAGGTTAACTTCTAAGCAACTGAAGGCCTCTCACATTGGCTAATGTTAATGTTCATGAGTCCACCATCAGAAGAACACTGAACAACAACGGTGTGCATGGCAGGGTTGCAAGGAGAAAGCCACTGCTCTCCAAAAAGAACATTGCTGCTCGTCTGCAGTTTGCTAAAGATCACGTGGACGAGCCAGAAGGCTACTGGAAGAATGTTTTGTGGACGGATGAGACCAAAATATGTTTGGAAAAAGGAAAACACTGCATTCCAGCATAAGAACGTTATCCCATCTGTGAAACATGGTGGTTAAAGCATCATGGTTTGGGCCTGTTTTGCTGCATCTGGGCCACTTTTGCCACTCACTAATATATAACACTGGATCATTTTCCTCAATAAATAAATGACCAAGTATAATATTTTTGTCTCATTTGTTTAACTGGGTTGTCTTTATGTACTTTTAGGACTTGTGTGAAAATCTGATGATGTTTTAGGTCATATTAATGAAGAAATTTAGAAACTTCTAAAGGGTTAACAACCTTTAAAGCACCACTTTAAATTGCTGTGTCACCACAGTCCCAGGTGATGCAGGGCAATTAACCAAAAAATTGATCAAAATCGACATTCAGAAACATTAACCGAAGTAATCTTGCTCATGTCGTTTATTTCAATTTAGGTTTTTTATTATGTTTTTTTTTATTAGCTTTACAAACACTACATGATATGAAAAAGATTCAAGAAGAAAAAAAATAGCCGATGCCACATCCTACTAAATCGCGAAGGATTTTGATTTTTTGAAATATTCAATAAATAACCATAAATAGTCCATGTGTGTGTTTCCTTCAGTTATATTAAAATCACAGCGATATGCACTCCCTCATTAGAAAAAATATCCCAGTTTTATTATTTGAGCATATTTACAGTACAAACCTTGTCAGTGAACTATGAGGGCAAAAAAAGAAAAAAGAAATAAATAATCAATCATTAATTGTAATCGTGAAGTGTTCACTTAATCGTGATATTGGTTTGAGACCATATCGCCCAGCACTAGTCCCAGGTCTTGGTGCCACATACCACAGGAGACCTTCGGCAGTCTTGTGGAGTACCATGCCTCGATGGGTCAGAACCTTGGTGGTACGACTGGGACCTACAATATTAGAAAGGTGGTTTTAGTGTTACAGCTCACTGGTGCATGTGTAGCACCAGATGAAATTGAGTTTCCCAGTGTTACAGCCCTCAAAACAGCAAAAAGAGTCAAGATGTTTAAAAGCATGCTAAAATGCCACTGTGAACATACAGAACTCATGCTTTTTAAAGAACATTGTTTCAGTAGCCCATGATAAGTTAAGAGTAGTAAGACTTGTGGGTGTAATCTGGGGTATTAAATTACAAGGTATTGCTTTTTTGCTTGCATTTCCCCCTTGAGCTCTACTGCCAAAAAAAATCTGTGCAGGAACCTGCACCTGGCCAGTGGTGCCTGATCAGTCATAGGAAACGTGTGATCAGTTTATCCATCTGTTCAAAGGAAATGAGTAAAGCAGCATGCCTACATAACTTTGCCATAGCACTGTGCTGTGACCAAACTGCAGCATTTGTTGTTCCACTTAATCGCACTGGACAGCTCTGGCTATTTATAAACACAGGAACCTGCATGGAAGAGGAGGTGGAGAAAGAGCCAGGCACAAAACTCTTTGCAATTATACCATCCTCATGGTGACAACCACCTCCCGTTACCTAGCAACACCATACTTGTCCTCATTCCTGCTAGTCCTAATGGTTTCACGTATTGCTATGTTGCAATACCAACACACAGAAACAAATACACCAACAACAGAGCAGCCTCAAAGGATAGAGCTAACTTAACTTTACACTGGTTTGAGGCAGTATTCATGCAGCTGAGCGATTAGAGACCCCAGTGTTTCCTTTCAGGCTGAACCATAGACTTGACGTCAAACGGCTAAGCATGGTAAGATAATTTATTAACACGGCTGTGAGGAGAAAACTGTGAGCGCACAGCCATACGCGTTAATTAAAAGTAGCGCTGGAACCACATTAAGTGCAGTCTGGGAAGCTGGCTCAAAAGACAGGAAGAGGAAGAGGCTTTATTTCAGCCTCAGACGTGCCACCGCAAACATCCTTCCTCCCAGTCTAGGTGGAGCTCCAATACCATATTCTGTGTGGATTCTGTGAACTGAGGATCTACAGGCTTCTCTCAGAGATGGTGTGGACAAGTCTTGGTCAAGTAGGAACATGGATGGGTCCCATATAAACAGCAAACAGCAGCATTTATACCAGTAACAAGTCATTCCTCCTCAATCTCCATGAGTCAAATTCGTTTACATTTACATAGCAAGCGGCCATATCCAGAGCGACTCGCAACTAATTTTTCAACATACACTACAATCAATTGTGGGTTAAAAGCCTTGCTCAAGAGCACAACAGTGGCAGCTTGGCAGCGCTGGGATATAAATAGAATAGAAAAACATTACGAAATGCTTGCTCTGGAAAGGGCTACCCCAGTCTACACAGGCAAATATAACACTGGCTTGGAATTTGTGAGAAGTCAGAAAAAATTAAATCATTTCAATTAAGCGACTGACCAGACTACTTTCATGATATAGAACAAAATATACCACAGGCTAAATGCTTGTACTACTCAGCAACTAACCTGCTGAAACATTGCTTGGATATTTGGAAAAAAACAACACACTGGAAACTATGCAAAACTAACTGTAAACATTTTTTATACAATATCTAAAGCCAAGTGGGGACAGAAATAACTTGTCACTATGACAATCTCATAAAGTCAAGCCTCAGTATAAAATAAGCTTGCCTCTCTGGTGGGCAGTTTCCTGTTATTGTGGAAAGAGATGAAAGCACCCATTGTCATGAGCTGACATCCATCTCATCCCCAGTCAGCATTTTATTCAGAAATGACCAGCGAGTCTCGACTAATTTAGATCATAGAGAACAACTGCAAACAGGCATCTAACACAGATGCATGTTTAACTGCTTTTAAGGAAAACTGTACAATAATTAGCCGATTAGTTAGCAGACACCCTTATCTAGAGAACATACTTTCTAATTATGTTCAAGAGTTGAAGCCTTCCAGTTAGGAGACTAGACTCTTAACCATAGAGTTAAGTTGTTCCGTTAAAAATAAAACTTTGGGGAAGATTTTCCTTTCCCCAAAATAATTACTTAAGTTTGTTGCATAAAATCCCTCAGATGGTTCACTTCACTAAGGGAAAAACGTAAGGGATTTACTCCAGTGACTGAGGTTTTCTTGCTTTAAAGTTCCACTGTTTCCATGACAAGTTCTCATTAGCGAAAAAAAAAAAAAAAAAAAAAAGAGTTCACTAGACAACACAGTTAATGAAAATAAGCGAAAACAAGAAAACCAAAAAAAAAAACCATTACAAATTAACAATGACAACAATAACAACATAACAAATAATAATAAATCAACCTCCCCTAGTAAACAATAATAATATCAACCATGTAATACTACTACTACTACTAATGAGATTTTTGAAGAAGAAAATATCTTCATCTTCAAAAACCTCAATTCATGAGACAAAATGAGGTTTTACATCCTTTAAATAATTGTAATTATTATTACAGTTAAGGAGCTTTATGCAACACTCAGCAGTTTTTACGGTATTACTTATGGGACTTTCGATACTTAAGGGATTTCCTTTAAGAAAGTGCTTAGGTGGCACGTAAGGCATTTTTTTCTGCCACACACTAAACTTCAAGGGTAATCTTGAGGTAAATTTCACCGAAAGTGTTTACTGCAACTGGACACAGAACTAAGCCAGTTTGCATTTACTGTGTAGCCTAGCGAGTAAGGTACTGGACTATGGACCAGAAGGTCCAGGGTTCAAATCCCACCTCTGCCAAGCTGCCACTGTTGGGTCCTTGAGCAAGACCCTTAACCCACAACTGCTTGGATTGTAAGACTGTACCAATTGTAAGTCGCTCTGGATAAGGGCGTCTGCTAAATGCTGTAAATGTAAATTTACATTACATTTACAACATAGCAGTCAAGAGTCTCAACCACCACTGTCCCTCAAAAAGACATTAAAGCTTGCAAGCTAATTTTACCAAATGAACAGGTCCCCAATTCGGTTCCAAATACAGGTAATCCCCGATTTATGATGGGGAAATGTTCCAACAAATCATAAGTTGAATTTATCATAAACCAGGAGTTAATATTTACGGTATATCTCATAGTGTAGCCTTCCTAAAACATGCATAACACTTACATTAACCTACAGTTGGGCAAATCATTAATATAATGCTTATTTTATGACAAAGTGTTTAATATCTAATGTAATTTATTGAATAACATATTGAAAGTGAAAAACAAAAATGATTATTGTAGCGACCACGCCTTTTCCCAGCACTCATCACTCCCGCCATGTGACTCCTTACATCACGCACTGCCCTGTTCCTCATTTAGCACGGAAGAGTGCAGCAGAGTATCGTACTACATACCGCTTGCACGGGGAAAAATCTTCAAAAACCAGAATACAGTTTCTGCTGATTGTGTATATAAGTTATGTGTATTATCTAATTCCCATTATAAAGTCGGAATATCGTAAGTCAGACCATTGGAAAACAGGAAGAACCTGTACTTACTCTTTCTAACTTTATGCAATTTACAGGTCACCGATACCCAGGATTTGGACAAAAGGCACTGACTATCACACAAGATTACTTTTCTGACCAAATTTGGAAATTGATTCTAATGGCTTCTAAAAATCTAAACGACCAGATGATACACTGACACTTATTTCAATGTATTTATTGAGTTCATTTAAGCCCTCTGAAAAGGTACCATTTGTGTTTGACTTCATCCATGTGCAATTTGTGCTCACAAGGGGAACTGGGGACAACTGTATTATTTTTGGCCAGCACTCTCAACATTCTGGAGGCAGCTTGCTCTCGATATATCAGTCCTAATAGAAAAGAATATACATTTAACTTCAGACATTTTTGAATATTTTTTTGAATCTCCATCTGCTATTATGGCAGATAATCTATTTGTTAGCCACACTGGAACCCCACATGTTCATTAGGCCGAGGTCCTATCCTTACTTAACATCGTTTCTGTGGAGCTTTCAACATGGTTTTCATACACAGTGCCAACAGAGGGCTGGAGCACTGCCTTTGCGAAAGTAGAAGTACTTATCACGTCCTGCCTGAACTTTTTTTTGGAAATCAGTTGCCACATTTTCCAGCATGAATAGGCTATTTAATATGATTTCTTTTACTTAACCACCATAGTTAAGCATGAAGGATGGACGTCTTGTTGGGGGGCAAATATTGTTCTATATTAACTGTGCTCACCTATTCCCAATAAAATAATTGTTAACCAAAAAGGACATTAAAGGTGAAACATTATACAGGTGGCATGGTAAAAGTATCTAATTTACAATAAAACTACATCCATGAAAAGCTGCACCTAGCAAAGATGCTCAATCCTTTTCCCCAGGCCATATGCATATATAAATTAATCTCTAAGTGTTTAATGACTTCTTAGATGCGTTAATCATGCCGAGCTTCAATAAGCAAATGAACAAGTCAAACCTTAAAGGCTATTCATCACACAGCGTCGCCCCCTCAGCACACCAAGCCACTGACGTTGTTTTTAACCAGTTGGTTTTTCTCCTGATGCAAGGTAGTCCTGCATAGCTCAAAGTCTCATTGTTTTTAGGAAGTATGCCAAAATTAATAGCACCCAATAATTCAATTCACTCACAACCCCAGCCAACTCATTTTTAACCCAAGTTCTTGTTATTCCATTTATAAACAAAAACAACCAAAAATATTTGACTTTGATTACTGTATACAGTCATTCTGGCTGAATCGATCCTTTTTGTGTGGAATATTGGACACTGGCTGAAAAACTACATGACCAGGCCAAACAAACAGGCCAAGGACAAAATGGCAAAGCATTACATTTTTAACGGCCTTAACAACTCATTAGCACGAAAATAAGTGGGATATTGGACAGCTTTTTCCTTTACTTTTTTAAATATTTAGGCAGTGCGTGTTTTCACATTGTTGTTCCAACCAGAACTGATGGCTTCAAACAGTTAATGAGTAGTTAAAAAAATGTATTCGCTTGTTTGTGTTTAATGTGAGACTTCTCTGTAGGACTTAAATCTGGACATCGAGCAAGCCAGAACAAGAGGGTATGGACTTAATTACAAGTCACATCATTGACAAGTGGGCAGGAGCATTGTCCTGTGGAAACATAACTGCTGGTTGTGACTCTTTAGAAAATAACTTAGCTGTGGGAAGAGTTCCTGCTATATTTTCCTGTACCCCAAGAATTAACTGACTTCACAATGAAGCAGCTCATAGGTACCAGCAGCTGAAAAGGCTTCTCACACTGTGACAAGCCTAACCATGGTAGAAATGCAGTCACTTCTCACCAGGGGCCTCATTTATAAAACTCTGCATGGATTCTGGAGTGAAAGTGTGCATATGCACAAAACCGGGAAATGGCATGCGCACAAACAATTTGAGAAAAATTTGTGTACGCACCCCTGTATGCCTTTTCCTCTTTATAAATCATGATCTCTTCAAAATGTGCCCACATTTATCCATATATGGATATGTAAATTATCAACAGCCTCTTGCTCCACCTCCTTCCCGCCCACATTTATCCATGTATGGATATGAAAATTACCTCATGAATATTTAAATAGAGCATGTCTCATTCATTTCTGATTGAGATAGTGTTGACAATAGAGAAATGAAAGGCGAAAAAAAAGAAAAATTGAAGAATGTGAGGTGGAAGTTCTTGTTTCGGAGATAAAGACAAGAAAAAATGTGCTGTAGGAGGCATCGGTAGTGGCATCGCAAGTTTGTTGAGTGGCAGCATGTAGTGTTAATTCCAGAAGCCACACTGTTGCAGAATAAAAAAGTGGTCAGACCTAAAAATCGACGCAAAAAAACAAATTGCTTCACAGGCAGAGTCTAACTAAGTGGTGGAGTAAAGCCCATACCTTCACCCTCACGTCCTGCGAGAATGGCTTCGGTTGAAGTCCTCTTAAGTGGCGCGGTGAGTGAAATCGGATGATAAGCTTTACACAAGAAACCAGGTGTATGTATACAGTGGGGTAAAAAAGTATTTGGTCAGTCACTGATTGTGTAAGCTCTCCTACTTAGAAAAATGAGAGAGGTCTGTAATTTTCATCATAGGTACACTTCAACTATGAGAGACAAAATGAGAAAAAAAATCCAGGAAAATCACATTGTAGGATTTTTAAAGAATTTAATCGTAATCATGGTGGAAAATAAGTATTTGGTCACCCACAAACAAGCAAGAGTTTTGGCTCTCACAGACCTGTAACTTCTTTAAGAAGCTCTTCTGTCCTACACTCGTTAATTGTGTTAATGGCACCTGTTTGACCTCATTATCTGCTTAATAGACACCTGTCCACAGCCTCAAACAGTCAGACTCCAAACTCAAGACCAAAGAGCTGTCGAAAGACACCAGGACAAAAATTGGAGACCTGCACCAGGCTGGGAAGAGTGAATCTACAATAGGCAAGCAGGTTGGTGTGAATAAATCAACTGTGGGAGCAAATGTAAGACATACAAGACCATTGATAATCTCCTTCGATATGGGGCTCCACACAAGATCTCATCCCGTGGGGTCAAAATGATCATGAGAACGGTGAGCAAAAATCCCAGAACTATACGTAGGGACCTGATGAATGACCTGCAGAGAGTTGGGACCAAAGAAACAAAGGCTACCATCAGTAACACACTACACCGAGAGGGACTCAGATCCTGCAGTGCCAGGCGTGTCCCCCTGCTTAAGCCAGTACATGTCCAGGCCCGTCTGAAGTTTGCCAGAGAGGGTATGGGTGATCCAGAAGAGGATTGGGAGAATATCATGTGGTCAGATGAAACCAAAATAGAACTTTTTCGAAAAAACTTAACTCGTTGTGTTTGGAGGAAGAAAAATGCTGAGTTGCACCATACTTACTGTGAAGCATGGGGGTGGAAACCTCATGCTTTGGGGCTTTTTTTCTGCATAGGGGACAGGATGACTGATCCGTGGTAAAGGAAGAATGAACGGGGCCATGTATTGTGAGATTTTAAGGTAAAACTATAGATTAGATTGCATACGTCATCCTCCCATCCACATTTAATGCATAGTTGAAGGAGGGGGACCACCTCCATAGTAATGCCTATGGATTTAGAAGGTGATTTCATAAAAGCTCCTTTATGTATGTGTAAGTGTCCCAATATTTTTGTCAATAAAGTGTACACAAAAGCACAAATATGGCTTCAATTTAAATGACAGAGTGAAAATGAGACTGGACTTCCTAGTAGATCTGCCCGATGTCCTAGAAATGCAGGAAATTATTTTAAAAACCCTCAGTTATATTACGAATAATCTCCATGTTTGAACAATCCAGTATGAACAATCGACATGTTTAAAAATGAGCTCACTCATATCAGGGCCTTAGTATTTGTGTGAACACACAGTATGTATAATTAGGGACAAGTAATTTGCAATGGTAGTTAACATAAGACTCAACAGGTTGATGTGAAAAATGAAAGAGTCTTGTTTTCTGAGTCCATGTCGGACATTTTTGAAGGAGAGTATTTATTTTATTTTACATTTAATTTTAATGCCCTTAAAAATTGGATAAATGTTTATTACATCATCTACTGTGATTGCATTTTCTGAATACATGTCATGCTCCCACACACATTTAAAACTAATTTCTAATTTCTTTTAATTGCAGCAGACTAAATAGTATTTTTGTTTAAGGTTTTACACCAGACATGTATATATTATGTTGAATTGGTATTCTTCAAAAGCAAAAAATGTTTTCCCTTGGTTATTTAATAGATGGCGAAGGCACAATAGAGCATTCTGTTTACAATTTTTAAGTGTTCTATTACTCTAATTTATTTTAATTGTTTTAATCACAAGGTTTTTTTTGTTTAAAAACTTATTCAAGTAAATGTGCATTTTTTTGCATTGTTTACACATCCGAAAAAAAAATTGAATCATAATCAAGAGTGTATCGTTACACCCCTAGTGAGCATACTTATGTTATATTGGTGTACAAGGTGGAATGTCGCACCTGCTCTTCAGCTCGTCGTCAGTGAGCTGAAGCTCCTCTTTAAGAGAAAGGTAGCGATCCCATCTCAGCAACCGAGTACCATCATACAGAGCCAGTTCACGGTCATGCAACAGCCTGAATGGGGATTAGATATACAATCATTGTAGAGCCCAAGTCTAGTAAGCAATTATATAAATAAGGATAACAAGCCACACTGGACTTGCCTGGACAGCACTGCCAGTGTTCCCAGGTTAACACGGTGGATGCCATCCAGCAGCACCAGCTTGCCCTCCTGAGCTGCAGTGACCAGAGGAGAGGCTCTCCAGGCCGTGTCCCCATTGGACAAGGTGTACCGTTGCTGGAGTAAGTCCCGTGCAGTCATATCCTGTAACATTCACATACACACACATTACTACCTGATGTACAGACATGGGAGTGAGTGCAACCAAGTGTAAGTAAAGTATTTTCCATCATACAGATGCTATGAAGTCATGACACACCAAAGAAGAACAGAATAATAACTGAGCTTGTGTGGCCCAGCAGCAATTCCGCCAACATCACCAGATGGCCTCAAGCAGCAGCTCAGCCACGAAGTGGCAGACCACAAACTTACAGAGCAGAGTCGCTGAGTGCTTAGGTGCATAGTGTAAAAAAGTCACCGACGCTCTGCTGACTCAACAACTCAGCAAGTTTCAAACCTCCCCTGGCATTACCATCAGCACAAAAACTGTGGAGACATGCTTTAGGTTAATGGATTGCACTGAAGTGGCCCTAGTGGCTGTGTGTATGAGTGTGTGAGTTGTGTGATGGATTGGCGACATAGGCCTATTAGTTCCAGTGAAGGGAGATCTTAATGTTTCAGCATACCAAGACCATTTCGGACAATTGTATACTTCCAACTTTGTGGGGGACAGTTTGGGCAAGGACCTTTTCTGGTCCAACACGACTGTGCACCAGGGCACAAACAAGGTCCATACAGGCACGTTTTGATGAGTTTGGAGTGGAAGAACTGAGAAGAACCCTGACCTCAGCCCCTTCAAATGCCATTGGAATGAGCTAGAAAGGAGACGGCGAGCCAGGTGCTCTCATCCAACATCAGTATCTGACTTCAAAATGTTCTTCTGGATGAATGGGCAAAAAGCCACACAGACAGTCCAAAATCTCACAAAAAGCCTTCCCAGAAGCCTTCCTACCTTCCCAGATGCTGTTATTGCCGCAAAAAGGGGTCCAAGACCATATTAATGCCTATGGGTTTAGAATGGGATGTTATAACAACTCCTATATGTGTAGTGTGCACAAAAAAGGCCAAATATGGTTTCAAGTTAAATGACAGAGTGAAAATGAGTCTGGACTTCCTAGCAGGTCTGACTGACATCCTACAAACGCAGGAAATTATTAAAAAAAAAAAAAAACACTCAGTTATTTAATGAATAATGTCAGTCAATCCACAAGCACAGGAAATTCACATCATTACCTTAGCATTTGAGTAAAAGCTTAGTTTCATTTGTAGGTCACACAGTATATATGATTAGGGACGAGTACTTTGCAATGGTAGTTAACATAAGACTCAGAGGGCTGATGTGAAAAATTACAGCAGAAGAATTCCTTTTTTCTGCCGGACGCCAAGACCTATGACCTACACGAGCTAAAAATATCCACAGCATGATGCGCAGGCAGCTTCCTTTTCCTGCCTACTTTAGACCGAGCCAAGGCATTCCCGGCATTCCAAGCCTCACACAAAAACTCACTTGACTGAACACTTACACATGTGGGCAGCAGAATTTGACTCCCTGCAGCAACAGTGTTTAAGCTCCGCTCTAACCAGTTTAGCACACTTAAAACAAGAGCTCGTAGAGACTGTGTGCATGTGTGTGGGTGATGTGTTAAAACAGCCAAACAGACAATAAATCTTGGTCTTAACAGCTTTGAGAGGAAATAGAAAATGAATGCTCTGAGAGATAAACAGCCATAGCCCTCACAAATAACAATCTGAAGCCTATAACTCTAGGTTTTTAAGTACTCCAAATACGTAACCACCTTATTGAAGATAATGGTACTGTAAAAATACATAGTAACACAAGAGTTTTACTCTTTGGAAAAAGTAAGACTATTGACTTATGAACCAATCAACTGCTAATTATGGAATCGTCACATTTTTAGGACGTTCACCAGGTTTTTACTTCATAGAAAATCACATATGACAACACCATTTTCCTTAATAGGTGAAAATTCTACCTTCTACTGTGAAGTATGGCTCAAACAAGTTTAATTATTTGAATTAATGGTATATCTTTTCCCAAGTTTTTTTTTTTTATAATTCTGTTGAAGCAATGTCTGACTTTTATTTGTTAATTTTCATAGACTTTGTATTTATTATTACTTTTGTCAGATTAAAGTTATTTCTGTTAATATTGTGGGTTTTTCTTTCATTAACTGAGGGGTACCAACAAGGGGTACTAACAATTTTGTCCACGTGTGTGTATATATACACACACACACACACACACACACACACACACACACACACACACACACACATATATATATATATATATATATATATATATATATATATATATATACACACATATACACACACACACACACACACATGTATATGTATATATATGCCAATATTTCAAATAATTTTCTTAGTTTGATTTATGCTTCCTAAAGCCAGAATTCAAACAAGACAGAAAATGCATTTGGTCTCAGTACTAAATCACACACAATTGTACTAAATATCAGAAACAGTATTTTTTTTTTTTAGTTCTGAAAAAAAGGAAATTGAGGCGTTTTTGATAACTAAGTCAACACAAAACATCCATAATAGCCAGAATAATCAATCAGAGAATATACAGTACTATGTATATTACGCATTTTATATTTTTTGAATTATATTCTGCTTGTTCTGTATTTAAGTTTTAGTGGACACCGCACTTTGCAGCTCTACAATTACAGATTGTAGTCTATCTGTTCCTCTGCATACTTTGTTAGTCCTCCTTTCCTCTGTTCTCTAATGGTCAGGACCCCCACTGATCAGTTGTGATGTGATCCCTCTTGGCTGTGTTTCCTACCAGTTCTCCTCTTTCTAGCTATGCTGCTATAGCTAATGCTGCCGGGGTCTCATGCTACACTTGGCATCAGTGATTGTTAATAGACACTGTGCTCTTAATCAATAACTAATTACATTTTCTGTTTTCTCTCCGAGCTGTGTTCCGGCAGTTCCAGCCCCACACATGATGTTCATCTGCTGGAGCTCCAGTCAAGCTGCTTCCGTCATCAGCTCCAGCCCCATCATACCCCGGCCACTTAATGTCGATGTGCATACTTCACATTTTTATTCGTACTTTTGACTCCATGACTTAGTTTCGCTCTTAGATTTATCATCTACACCACCCAAGGAGGTTTGGGGTTGGGGTCCCTTTTTTTGAGTCTTGGTCCTCCCAAGGTTTCTTCCTAGAACTAGGGAGTTTTTTCCTTGCCACTGTCGCCCTAGGCTTGCTCAATTTGGGATTGGACGTAGTTATTAGGAGATAATCTAAACTTGTAAAGTTGCTTTGAGACAATGCTCCATTGTAAAAAGCGCTATATAAATAAATCTGACTTGACTTGACTTGAGTTACTCTTTGGGTGGTGGACCATTCTCAGCACTGCAGTGACACTGATGTGGTGGGGGTGTGTGCGTTTTGCTGGTTTGATTGGATCAGACACAACAGTGCTGCTGAAGTTTTAAAACACTGTTCACTCATTGTCCACTTTATAAGATACATTCACCTTATTACTCCACCTTGTAGATTTAAAGTCTGAGACAGTAGCTCGAATGTTGCTGCAGAGTTTGTGTTAGTCATCCTCTAACCCTGCATCAGTGCTCACATGACAGTACTAGGGGATGCTGGTGGCCTGAGGACTAGTGTCAGTCCAGCAGTGGCACTGAGGTGGTCTTAAGAAAGTATGTAGAGATACAAGATGGACTACATTCTGTAATGTCAGAACTACAATGACCACAAAACTTAAATAAAGAACAAGCAAAATATAAACTGAACTGAATGTAGAAAGCCTAATCAATTTGCACAGTACTATAAGTTTAAAAACATTTTTTAAAGTTGTGAGTTTAGATGGACTCTTTAACCTGTAGCGCATTGTTAATCTGTAGATGAATGTCAGGTGGAGATACAGCATGATAATCAGTGTCTTACACAAGAAACTGTAAAACAATGAGATTTCCACTACAGGGAAAACAGTTCCTGGAAAATACTAAAATAAAAATAATATATTATGAGATTCACAACCCAAAATAGAAGAGCTTAGGTTTGAAAGGTTTTCAAGCCTGAAAATAGCCATTTCTCCAAAACTTCTCGGGAATGCAAAGGTCATATTCAACCAATCAGAGTTGCCTCAGACCCACCTCTGTAAAGACTGGTGGAGCACATTCAATGACTGGAATGAGTAACGTCAGAGGGCATGACTGTACTGAGGCTCAGTGGGCTGGCTCTCTGAGCCGTGGTGCTTTGGTTTCCTCATAAACGTTTCTTTATAAACAGCATTGTCTGCAGCTCAAGTGCCAGCAACACAAATACTCAGCCACAAAGCAACGTCTGCGTCTTCCTCTCTTCTCCAAGCGCCAGCTTCCATTAAATGTAGGGCATTTTCTTTGTGTGTCATGCTTAAGTGAAACAATTCCACCATACCTGATAAAGCATGATGGGCTCAATGCTGTAACCGAGCATTTCAGCAAACTCCCTCGCGATCACCGATTTGCCACAACCCTGGAATGACAAACAAACACAGCGGCTTATAAAGGAGCTAGAGACTGAATACCAAGCACACAATGCCAAACTGATACAATAACAATCTCAGAAGGCTTTTACAGTCTCACAGGGTGATGACTGTTCTTATAACAGGGAGTTATGACACTGTTCTCTCTTGTTCTTGTGGCACAACACGTCAGCTTTCTAGTTAAAGGAAGGCTCCATCGTTTTCACATAAGCTTTATCTGGAGTATCTGTAGAGCTTGTGAATAAGACAGGGAATATTTTCTACACCCTTCCCTGTAAAGAACGCAAACCTTATCTAAAAACAGGTGTATTTAAATTGTATAGGCATATATGCTCACTGGCCAGGCCACTTTATTAGGTACACCTTGTTAGCTCTCCCACATCTAGCCTCCTCTCCCTCAGACTGCATGCTTCATACAATGCCTTCGGAAAGTGTTCAGACCATTTTGCTTTTTTCACATGTGGTTATGTTGTGCTTTGTGCTAAAATAAAAACAAAAACAGGGTCCCCCCAATCATTCTGACCCAATACCCCATAATAACAAAGTGAAAACAGAATTTTAGAAATATTTGCAAATTTATTAAAAAAGAATATCTAAAATTTCGCATGGGCATAAGTATTGAGACCCTTTGCTCTGACACTATAGCGCTGGCGCCCTCCCATTTCTCTTGATCAACTTTGAGAGGGTTTTACACCTTGATGGGAGTCCACCTGTGGTAAATGCAGTTGACATGATTTAGAAAGACATACACCTGCCTATATACAGCTAACAATGCATATCACAGCAAAAAACAAACCGTGATGATGAGGAAAGAACTATCTGTAGAGCTCAGAGACAAGACTGGAGAAAGCTATAAAATAGAAGTTCCCAAAAGCACATCAGACTCTTAAACGGTAGAAGTTTGGAACAACCAGGACACTTCCTAGAGCTGTCTGCCCCATCAAGCTAACTAATCGTGGAGGGATTTGGTAAGAGAGAGGTGACCAAGAACCCAATGATTACTCTGGCTGAGCTCCAAAGATGCTGTCTGCAGATCGGAGAAACAGCCAGACGATCAGCCATCTCTGCAGCACTCCACCAATCTGGGCTTTATGGCAGATTGTTCAATCTTTTCATCAGAGCAGAGAATCTTGTTTCTCACAGCCTGAGAGTCCTTCAGGTGCTTTTTTTGTAAATGCCAGACTAGCTTTGTCTTTACTGAGGAGAAACTTCTGTCTGACCACTCTGCCATGAAGCTCAGATTGGTGGGGTGCTGCAGTGTGAAAAAAGTGAAAGGGTCTGAAGACTTTCTGAATGTAATGTATGTGATGAGTAGAGATTACTTTGAAAAACCACTAAAGCCTGGGACCGTGGTGGTAATATATAAGGTCCTGGACTAATGATCATAAAGTCCAGGGATCACATCCTAGCACTGGCCACTCTTGGGCCCACAAGCAAGGACCCTTAATTGCTTGGATTATGCCTCGTTAGGCTGCACAAGTTCTGGAACAGAACATCTGCCATATGACTAAATGTAAAAACTCAGTTGATTCTCATGTAGCTTCTCTAGTACCTTGGCTCCAATAAGACACATGTCTTTGACAAGGTGGGACTGCATCATCTCAGCTAGCAGGTGAGCGTGGGTGGAGGTGCTGATGAAAGATGGACTGACGTTGGGCAGCCGCGGTGGCCGTGATCCTGCTGGAACCTGCAGCGTTTCCAATCACAGATAAGAACAGCTTGGAGCATAGTTTCATGGCATATCATGAATGAAGCTAAATCATCCATGTCAACGTGCCAGATCATGTTCTCTTTTCATGCTGGCTTCTGTGGTTCTTAAATTTTGCTTTGATATGTTTAAAAGAGCATGGCACTGAATCCAGACCTGAAAACTGATGTTTTTGTTTGTAATGCTGAGGGTAACGTCGGCCTGTCCTGTGTTACCAGGCTGTACATGTACCACAGCAGTGGGAGATGGCTGCTTCTTCTCATCCAGCAGCTCAAACCGCTGTTCAGAAAGAGACAGACAGAAAAAGAGACAGACAGGCAGGCAGAGAGACTAATTATATTTGGCAGCAAACTTCAAGAACATAGCATTTACAACTGTTTTAATGTCGACCATAATGTAGTTTCAACATTTTCCATTTTACTTTCTATTTCTGGTAACTGATTTGGTATTGAGTTACCCCACAATATGGTTGTGTTTGCAGATTTTATATAGTTTTTTTTTATACACACACACAAGCCACTTCATTAACTACACCTTGCTAGTACTGGGTTGGTAATTCTTCATGAGTTGGATTCAACAAGGTGCTGGAAACATTCCTCAAAGTTTGTGGTCCATACTGATACGATAGTATCACGCAGCTGCTGCAGATTAGTCAGCTGCACATCCATGATGCGAATCTACCGAATTCCACCACTCTGTTGGACTGAGATCTGGTGACTGTGGAGGGCATTTCAGGACTGCGAATTCATTGTCATGTTCAAGGAACCAGTTTGAGATGATCTGTGCTCATCTGATTATCTGTTACCCATCAGAAGATGGTACACTGTGGTCATAAAGGCTGGACATGGTCAGGAACATTGCTCGGGTAGGCTGTGATGTTTAAACAATGCTCAATTGGTATTATGGAGTCCTAAGTATGGAAAGACAATATATCCCCCACACCATCACACCACCAGCAGCAGCTTGAACCTTGGTAAGAGGCAGGATGGATCCATGCTTTCATGTTGTTCTTAGGACAAATTCCATCCAATGTCAGAGCGGGAAATTGGGACTCATCAGACCAGACAATGTTTTTGCAATTTTCTGAGCCCATATGAACTATAGCCTCAGTTGCCTGTTCTTAGCTGACAGGAATGGCACCCGGTGTGGTCTTCTGCTGCTGTAGCCCAAGCGCTTCAAGGTTCAAGGTGTTGTGCGATCAGAGATGCTCTTCTACCGACCTCAGTTGTACCGAGTGAGTTACTGTTGAGTTACTGTTGCCTTTCTACCAGCTCAAACCAACCTGGCCATTCTCCTCTGACCTCTAACTTCAACACGGCATTTTTACCCAGATAACTGCTACTCACTGGATATTTTCTCTTTTTCGGACCATTCTCTGTAAACCCTAGAGATGGCTATGTGTGGAAATCCCAGTAGATCAGCAGTTTCTTAAATACCAGTCAGCCCGTCTAGCACCGACAACCATGCCACGTTCAAAGTCACTTAAATCACCATTCTTCCCCTCATGCTCATGTATATCATTTATTTTTGTTTAGTGGTTGTTTACTCAAATTAGTAAACTGGGTATTAGGACATAATGTCAGTCTACTTTACATAATTAGCTCTCGATACCATAAGCTTCCAAAATGAATACCGATAATCTGTCACGCCTTTGTTTCTTGATCCACAGGTACCTGTAGTTATAATCTGTATCAAGAATACTTTAATCACAAACTCCCTACATTCTACATACCATATATAGCACTACTAGCCTATAGGGAACAGAAGAGCATACATTATCAGGTAGCCTCTTACACCGTTTCACATTATTGTGCTGACAACAGGCCTAGAAAGCAAGACAACTGCTTTTTTATTATGCAAAATATTTCAATGCATTAAAATAACATAACACTAAAATTATCTGAACTAAAACAGGAAGCAATTGGGAGTTGCACTCTCAGTTTGTCATGAAATCCCTGTTACACAAAAACAGAACCCATATACAACAGATTTGGTGGAATCAACATTTCAAACATTTGGGTTGATTATTTTTTCTAATTAATGCTGCGTTCTTAGAGTGATTTGTTTATGAAGGAACACATTATGGGACTGCAATTCATTGAAAGGAGAATTTCATTCTCAGCTTGAATGGGCAACAGCTGCACCAATTCTGTTGTTCTTACTCACTAGACGCAATCGGCTATTACATAGTTCTGTATCAATGCTTTTGATCAACCATCTACTTTTCCAGGAATTGTCATAGCAGCCTTCGTTTTTTTAACGTTAGGTTTCACATTCCACACCAGTTCACCAATATTTGAGGGATAAGAGAGGGGGGGGCTTACACTGAGCACGCTCTCCACAGCGTTACACCCCTCCTTTCCCAGCATGGACTTGTATGGGTAGAGCCTCTGGACCAGCTGCTGACCGGAAAGCATTGGGAACAAATCCTGCAACAGTGACATCACCTTATCAGAATGATGTTTGTATAATTAAATCTCACAACTTGTATGTACATGTGTACATGTATGTGCTGTTTAGCCTTGATGCACTGCCAGCTTTGATACTACTTGTTCCTCATTTCCTTAAATACACCCTCTGCTACTTCAGCTTTTTGTAGGAAGCAGTCGGGTGAAGCTGCGCACTTTCAGAATGGGATTTTACCGTGTTAAAATTATTTAATAGGTTCTAAAGTGTTTGAAATTGTTTATAAATAGTTAACATTTCCCAAGGCAAAACTCTTTCGTCTATACCGGAGAGTCTTGCTTTTAACCATTTTCAGACAAAATTTTACAATGGCATCTTTTGTAAATCTCACTCACTAGCACTTTGACAGCTGATGGTAGATTGTCCACGGGGAAGTCAGGAAGACCCAGACTAACAGATTCTTGTGAGCAAAGTGTAGTGGCACATGATAAGAGCTGAGACACACTGATGAGACAGAAGGTAAACATGAAATTTGCATTATTATGCTGGAAAAACCACATTACATAACCAAATGTCTCCGTACCTTTCAGCTGGTACATTTGGTCCAAGAGAATACAGAATTTCAAGCTGGTCCTGAGATAAAACAAGTAAACCAAGTAGTGTGAAACTTTCAATGACATTCCAAGCATTAAACAATAGCGATTGACTCCAGTACCTTGAAGGGCAGGTAGTAGACGTCTCTAGCCTGAAAGCGGGAGCGTAAGGGTGGATCCAGAGGGTTGCCCTTGTATCGGGGCACGGGCAGACCCAGAGCAATGACCCGGAAATCCTCACTCACCCTCACAATCTTCCAGTGATCCAGTTCTTCTTTAGTGTGCTCCTATGAGACGTTAATAGAGCATGGGACATTTACTATTAGGGCATACTCACACCATGCCTGCTGGCCTGCGCTCACACTGCGCTTACACTTTCAGGGCCCAAGCACGCTCATGTCATCACGATACTACTGTGTGTGCTGGAGAAGACACGTTTGTACAGCTCAATGGACATCATGGTTATACAGTGGTACTGCAACCACTTCAGAACTCGTCAAATTTGGATCTCAACGGATTACATCATTTACATTATTTCTTATGGGAAACATTTGCTCAGTACTCGTCAATTTCAGTTCTGGAACAGATTAATAACGAGAACAGAGGTATCACTGTGCTTGCTTTGTAGCTTTTTTGGAGTCATTTTGAATGCGCTGACACACAGCCCCCTCACACGCCTTAAATAATTATCTATGGTACAACGCACTGGCTTTTGGAGAGACGCAGGCATTGGTGAGTGAGGGAGGGAGAAACAAGAGTGACAGCATCAAAGAGAAGTGCTCATCAGAGGCAGTGGCGTGAAGGGGGTGAAGTCTGAGTAGTACAACCTCCAATCAGTATGGAAAATGCAAATAAAAAAAATATGCTGTGTCTTAAATTTACTTTGACTTCTATTTCATTGCAGAGAGTATGAACCCAAGATACTTCATGATTTGCAAATTTCTCTCTCTACAGTGCGTATCAGTGAATAAAGGGCAAAGGCACAAGCCTACACTGAATACCTGTGATCTCTGACCTGTCATTCCTCAATAGCCGATACAGCCACATGAGCAAGGGATTACTTTGGCAAACCTTTATCAAGCACTACAATACAGAATTACATTCACAAATGACACTCAAAACTGTGCTGTGCAAAAAAGAAAGGAAGAGAAGTACATTGAGAATTTAGAGCAACATACGCTGCCTTCAAAATGATATATCAGGGACATCCATGCATTTCTCAACAAGAAAAAAGCCACATACTGCACACATTACAGTGGGGCAAAAAAGTATTTAGTCAGCCACTGACTATGCAAGTTCTCCTACTTAGAAAGATGAGGGAGGTCTGTAATTTTCATCATAGCTACACTTCAACTATCAGAGACAAAATACGAAAAAAAATCCAGGAAATCACATTGTAGGGTTTTTAAAGAATTTAATAGTAAATCATGGTGGAAAACATCAGCCCCAAAACATCACTGCTCTAGAGGAGATCTGCATGGAGGAATGGGCCAAAATACCAGCTACAGTGTGTGCCAACCTGGTGAAGACTTACAGAAAATGTTTGACCTCTGTCATTGCCAACAAAGGTTCTGTTACAAAATATTGAGTTCGACTTTTGTTGTTGACCAAATACTTATTTTCCACCATAATTTACAATTAAATTCTTTAAAAATCCTACAATGTGATTTCCTGAATTTTTTTGCTAATTTTGTCTCTCATAGTTGAAGTGTACCTATGATGAAAATTACAGACCTCTCTCATCTTTCTAAGTAGGAGAACTTCCACAGTCAGTGGCTGACTAAATACTTTTTTCCCCCCAATGTGGGTACAGGACTGGCCTGCCTGCAGTCCTGACCTGTAGGAGAGAAAATGTGTGGAGAATTTTTAAATGGAAAAATGACAACTTCATCACTTGGTATCCTCAGCACCAAAACATCTTTTAAGTGCCAAAGAATGGCAACATTACAAAATGGTAAATGCTTTACTGTCCCGACTTTTTTTTTGGAAAGTGTTGCAGGCCTGAAATGCAGGAATGGATGCATGTTAACAAATGAAATGAAGCTGACCAGACAAAATGAAATATCTCAAGTTCATACTGTCTGCAATGAAATTAAAGTCAACGTCAATGTAAGAAGCAGAGTTTTTCTTTTATATTAGCATTTTCCATACTGGCCCAACGTTTTCTGATTTGGGGTAAACATGCTGCTTGTTTCCTTCACTATCCTGTGCCGGTCAGTGCAGACACACTAACAATCTCAAGTGACATCAAACACGTTATCTGAAATCACTGTTCATGTAATTTCTCTCTTTTTTGTGTTGTGTCATTCTGAAAATACAAACAAAATGGGGAAAGAAAAACATGAAAAAGTGAGGGTAAAATGTGAAGACCAAGTTATATAGTTAAAGCATATGTTTAACTATATAACGTGTCTGATTATTCATTTCAGAGTGTAGATAAATCAAATCAAGTCAGATTTATTTATATAGCGCTTTTTACAATGGAGCATTGTCTCAAAGCAACTTTACAAGTTTAGATTATCTCCTAATAACTACGTCCAATCCCAAATTGAGCAAGCCTAGGGCGACAGTGGCAAGGAAACACTCCCTGAGTGTTATAGGAAGAAACCTTGGGGGGACCAAGACTCAAAAAGGGAACCCACCTCCTTGGGCGGCGTAGATGATAAATCTAAATGAATATGTCAGTGTGCAATAATAAAATTAAATATTCAACACTGCTTTATTGCAATAAGTTGAGCTAGGCTTTTATGACCTGTAGCAATTTGTCGTAGCGCTGGGCAGCCATGAGGAAGCGTCCGTCCTCTAGCTGCATCTCGCGGTTCTCCAGCAGGTTGTTGAGGACTGGCAGTACGTTCCTCTCTGCCTTCTCTAGCCCCTCCAGAACCAAAATCCGGCCCTCAGTCGCTGCTCTGACGGCACACTGCACACAGAAGACATCAAACTCAGCCTCTCTAGACAAAAGCATAGCAGCAATGCAGTATTGTTGCACACACACTACTAAGGATTGAGTATTGGAAAGGACTCCATGACACAATATGCATCACTATACATGGGTCACGATATGATTACATCATGATACATTGTGTTACAAATGCATTTGGCAAGATATTACGAAAATAAGGGCAAAAAAGTATTTAGTCAGCCACTGATTGTGCAAGTTCTCCTACTTAGAAAGATGAGAGAGGTCTGTAATTTTCATCATAGGTACACTTCAACTATGAGAGACAAAATGAGAAAACAAAATCCAGGAAATCAGAGGAAAATCACATCACACAGGATTTTTAAAGAATTTAATTGTAAATTATGGTGGAAAATAAGTATTTGGTCAATAACAAAAGTTCAACTCAATACTCTCTAACATAACCTTTGTTGGCAATGACAGAGGTTCACATTGGCAGTCCAGGAAATCCCATCATAGGATTTATTTTGCTTACCAAAACTGAATCAACTGTTGATTCAAAATACAATGCTTACGTGGATATAATAGCCAAACACCCTTGAGACATTCTGGAAATCAAATAATGTTCACCAAGTTCTTCCCAACACTGCTGCAGAACTTCCCACAAATGCATTATAGAATCCTCCTCCTGATATCATCCATTTCCCTACATGAAATATCTCAAAGATTAACCACACATCCTTAAAAAGCCTCACAGTATATTAATAACTAATACGATCACCTCCAAAAACCGGAACACAGTAGCTGCAACACCTAGATCTAAATATAGGAGAAAGCTCCACCGCAGTATTGTTTATAAATGTGCAAGCCATTATCCCCCCATCCCAATATGGCATTTCTGTTTTAGCTGACTTTGTGTGGGCAGAATAATCAGATCTCTTCAGTTATGAAGACGCAACCATGCAAACGCATGTGCAAGAATCAAAGTCTTGACGTCAAAGGCAGGAAATTCTAGGCTTCTCCGGTGACCACAAAACAAGTTTCCATATAATTAGGTTAGCATGTAAGTATATGCCCGTTTGTGTGGGAACAGTGCCTATGAAAGTACAGCCAGATGCTTTAAATTTAACCCTGGATTCAGTTATATCACAGACTCTGTAATCACATAATGACTAGAAAGGGTAGTGACACAGGATATAGAGGTCAGCTAAAGCCACACGAGCCATGCACCATGTTTATCAATGAGACAGCAAGTCCTCAAAAGGTCCTTCATCTGCTTTAAACAGCAAAATCAGAAACAGTCATGGCCTCGGAAAGACCTGTTATTAGAATTCCTGCACAGTAAATGCCTCCCATTCACCTTGTGATCATGGAATTTCTGAGAGCGGAGTACATTATGTCACCTTTGTAAATAGTCTGAACAGCTTGGTACTTTCCTGCACTGCAGCTACTTGGCCAGACGTTTTAATGATGTCAAGATTCCTTCTGAAACATTGCGAAGTAGAACTGAGCTACAGCAAAACCAAATATAAAGGTAGTAGCTTTGCAGATAAATATTTGTCTGTGGGATTTGGGCCATTCATTTGTAGTGTGATTCAATAAACCACGTTTAAATTTATCTTTCAATATGCATGGACATCATAAAGCCCGTTTTAGGGGTGCTATAGCCCTCCCAAAATGTTCTCTAGCCCCCCCACCAAATAAACATGTACTATTAGTTTATATCCTCAATAGTTTCTCTCCTTTCACCCGTACTATCTCTTTCCATACCCGCAATGTAATTCAAATTGACGCACTAGGAGCTGGAGAGGCGCTGCTGCCCTACAAAGACCCTGAAACTGTACAATGCTTTAATAAAGTACACACAAATGAAAAGATCTCAAATTCAGCCAATATATCTAATAAGACCTCATTCTATGATTGTTGGAATATTATGATTATTCAACCTGTTTCTATGTCTAGTTCGAAAAATGTAAGTTAGATAGGTTTAGAAATAGCTTTTTTGTAATGAATGCTATTTGATTTGAGAATAAGATTTAAAAAGCTAGCTTGGCTAAGACTGCTTATCTTTTATTTGTTAGGGTTTTACCACTAGCCCCTTTGTCCTCTGGCTAGTAATGCACTTTTGATTTGTTAATATGTCCTGATGTGAAAATACATTTTTTTCTTTATTTGTCGTATTTTCATTAGATTTGTGAGTTTTGTAATGATGCTGCTGTTGTAAAATTCATTTTGCACAGAGCCTTTTTGACAATATTTGTGTTCCAAGAAATTGGTCAAGAGAGCAATTTCACTCAAGTACATACTGAACTTAACCATTGTGTCACAGCACACTAAAATAATGCTCCCGTATTATACCGGCTCCTCAAACCCACACAAACTACCTCATACACTATGATGCAACAACATTTCCAGACCAAATATCTGTCTGAAAATGGTATGTTTAGTTCAACTGAATTAAAAAAATGAATCATAAAACTTATTAAATCATGTGTACATTGAAATATAGGGGGGAAAATACCACAAAAAGTCCAAAAGAAGAAAAATGTTAATGTCAAGTTGAGCCAGAGACGAAATCAGAGCGTGAACAATCAGAGCTTAGGGAACAAAGACTTGAAGTCAGCACATTCTGAAATTGAGCATGAATGCATTTCTGTGCACAGGTTTTTGCCGTCCTTGTGCTCTTCATTAAAAGATACAATTTAAATGGCAAGCAGCTGCTTCAAATTGTGTCAGAGGAATCAAAACTCCAGCGAACAGGGTTGTCAGAGGGAGTCAGTTTAGAAAACACTAAAAATAATTTTATTGTTAAACCAAAATGAGAAAGTAAGTAAAAACGCTACCTGAGTCAGTGCTGAATGAATCAGTGCAGATACTGTATTTTCAGTTTGAGCAGCAAACTGCAGATCAACTGCAAAATTATCTCACAATCTTTAAAATAATAATAATAACTTAAAGAAATATTTAATTTTTGGCTCAATTTGTTCAATAATCTGATAATCGTCACTCTTCCATACATTTACAAACGTCAGCTCTGCCTTGGACTTGTATTAATCTTTAAGAGACCTCATTTTGTAAACCTTTAAATTCAACTGCTGCCTGAGAAACTTAAAAAGGGAATAAAACATTCTAAACACTAAGGTAAAATGCTTTTACTTCATACAAATTTCCAAATGACAACTGAAAGCCACAGAGCTTGGTATGGGAGTCAGATCATGAGCACATAACCCCTGAGAGAAGAATGAAAACAGCAAAAAAAAAAAAAAACACAGACACAGGATACTAATATTAACATAAGTAAACATAGCTGCACCCAACCAAAAGGGAATGAGTCCACTTGAAGAAACACTAATTTCCGGATCTGTCAATGTAAAAATCCGATTTTAAACATTTTAAATCTTTAAGTAGGTAAATTCAGAGTGGTGCTACTAGCAAAACGTCACAGCTGGTAAACGACCGGTGCTCGGCACTTCTAGTGTATATTCAGGACAAGCCAGTACAACGTTTGTAGTGTTAAGCAGAGCACAAACTTTTCCATTTCATGTCTCTCCTCTCCTAAGTGTCCATGTGCAACACAGACCGTATTCCTACTTATGCATGTAGTTAATGCAAAGCAAATCAACATTCATGAAAATAAATGAAATAAAAATTACATGGAATGAAAATATCAAAGTATGCCATAAATAATATTTATGGCAGTTAAAAAACACTTCAAACTTTTTTTTTTATTTGACCAGTTGTTTATTATCATTTAAATTTACATTTATGTCATTTAGCAGACGCCCTTATCCAGAGCGACATACCAAGCAAATGTGGGTTAAGGGCCTTGCTCAAGGACCCAACAGTGGCAGCTTGAAATTTGGGTCAGAGTGGGATTTGAACCCTGGACCTTCTGGTCCATAGTCTGGTCCACCTTAACCACTAGGCTTCCACAGTCTCGTCATCATAATTTGTTATAATTGCTACAACCTGTAAATCAGATATACACTGCTAACAACCAGTATAATGGCAGGCAATCAACACACAAGTACTCTGGCTATGACATTATATTCTACACTGCTGTCATTTACATTTACAGCATTTAGCAGACGCATTCTTACAATCCAAGCAATTGTGGGTTAAGGGCCTTGCTCAAGGACCCAACAGTGGCAGCTTGAGACTTGGGTCAGGGTGAGATTTAAATCCTGGACCTTCTGGTCCATAGTCCAGTACCTTAACCACTAGGCTACCACAGTCCCACAGCTTTCAAATATATGTGAACATATGTGAAATTTTCCTAATCAAATAATTATAAGACAATTATAGGTTAATCTGTGATTTCCCTCTCCGATTTTTTTAATATATAACCACACGATTCCCATTTTCTTTCTGCCTAGCAATTATGAATGACAGTATACAGAAACAATTGCTAAAGAGAGAAAGCAGGAGCTGTTGGCTTGTACCTGGCTCTATTCCCTCACAAGCTGTTCTCACTAACACTGCAAACTTGCTCAAGTTGTCCTTTATGACAGCCTTGATAAGAAGCCTTTTACTAGTCAGTGCAAGGCTACAAGTACAAGCAAAGACGCTGAATTGCAACTCACCCCACTCAACTGACCAAGACGGTAAGTCATACATCATTACTGTAAGCCACTGAGTGTAGTAAAACACACTCTTACGCTAAAGCCCGAGCATAAATGGTGCAACCCAATTAAAACACACACTGTGAACAACTAAGAAAAAGACATAAACACAATACAGATCACAGACGCCCAAGAACCCAAAAAGCGTTACCTAGCGGTTAAGGTACTGGACTCTGCACTTCAAGGTCCAGGGTTCAAATCCCACCTCAGCCAAGCTGCCACTGTCGGGTCCTTGAGCAAGACCCTTAAAACACAATTGCTTGGATTGTAAGACTGTACCAGTTGTACGTCGCTCTGGATAAGGGCGTCTGCTACATGCTGTAAATGTAAACACAAGAGCAACTGAACTCTAAGGTTAATGACCTGAAATCTGACTTAACGTTAGTCAATGCACAGTGCTGGTCAGGTGTATGACTGTGTTTGTGCTGCTGTCAGCGTCTCAAGTGCACAAGTGTAGGTCAAATGTGGAAGGGAATCGCTTATATAAGACCGATGATTTGCCGATCATGTTGAAAATCGATGATCGATGGGTGCATCTCTAGTTATTTCCCTTATACATGCCCTTAAGTGAGCAATTTCTATTGTAAGGATTAATATTTAACATTGAGATTATGTCTAATCGCTGATAACATAAGAGCAAAGATCTGACTATGCTAGTACGTTCTACTTGCCTGGTCTATATAGAAGGCGGTGCCTGAGCGGATTTCTCTGCGCTGCTTGAGATCCGTCTCGGTTGTGTCCCTGGATAGAGCCACATACTCAACCTCTCGCTTTGTCAGCTCCTACAGTTTAAGATCAACATAAGCATGTGTAAAACAAGGCGTACATTTCACGATACTGCTTATACGCTTGGCATTGAGGTCACAGTATAACAAATATACGACGTAATATGAAATTCTTGAATGGACGGCTTCATATGTGAATTTACCAGATACTGCATGGCAATGGAGCGGCGCAGTGGGCCAGGTGGACCGATGAGAAACACATCCTGACCGAGCAGGTCTTTCTGCATAATCCACCGCAGGTGCTGAGCAACCGCCTGTGGCAAGGACTCAGTCACTGCAGGAGACACCATTTATCATAATCACAAGCAAGCCGCACAGGGATTGTGAACCTATTGACCTCATTAAAAGTAACACATGACCAAAAATCTACTACAGTGGGGAAAATAAGTATTTGATACACTGCCGATTTTGCAAGTTTTCCCACCTACAAAAATGCAGAGATCTGTAATTTTTATCTAAAAATCCAGAATCACATTGGATGATTTTTAAATAATCACTTTGCATTTTATTGCATGAATTAAGTATTTGATACAACAGAAAAACAGAACTTAATATTTGGTACAGAAACCGTTACAGAGGTCAGACATGTCCTGTAGTTCTTGACCAAGGTTGCACACACTACAGCAGCGATTTCGGCCCACTCCTCCATACAGATCTTCTCCAGATCTTTCAAGTTTTGGGGATGTCGCTGGGCAACATTGAGTTTCAACTCCCTCCAAAGATTTTCTATTGGGTTCAGGTCTGGAGACTGACTAGGCCACTCCAGGACCTTGATATGCTTCTTACGGAGCCACTCCTTAGTTGCTCTGGCTGTGTGTTTTGGGTCATTGTCATGCTGGAAGACCCAGCCACAAACTGTCTTCAATGCTCTTACTGAGTAATGGAGTGATCATTTTAATGAACAAATGTACCATTTATGAACAGGAAAAGCAGGCGAACTATGATAGCAACAATCTGTAGTAGCATGTGTTGAGGATTTATTGGACACGTGCCTTTGTGGCTGACATGCTTTACAGACAAATGCCTAAAACAACTAATTTAAAACATCAAACCTTTATTAGGGTGCGCCAATAATTCTAGAGCTAACTATATAATCCAAAAACTTTCTACTCAATGGATGTGTCAGGTCAAATTGGTTCTAACAAACAGTGGATGCCTAATTGATGGTGCATCAGTCACTGTCATGTAACATCAATAAAGAGAAACGGGGTCATAAGCCAAACTTTTCTCGCGGGGATAGACAGATAATTTAGAGTAGAGATGCACTGAAATTTAGGCCACCAGAAATGCATAGCCAAAAGAGAAAGACAATTTGGAAAAAAAAGGTTATGTGGCTAATGTCAGTTTGAAACAGACAGAGATGAACGCAGACAGCAAACAAAGTTTAATGGACAAAGACTTGAACTCTGCACACTGTGAAGCGTGTGTATGCTGTTTAACTATTATAAACTATTATTTGCCATTTAACTATTATCGCTACCATCGTAGCCGTTTAACTATTTAAGTATTATTGTTATGATCTTAAAAATCATAACAAATGACAAAAGGAAATCAAAATCTGTCTTTTAATTCCAGATGTTGCAGCTGTGAACAGCTGGTCACCTCAACAGCCAATCAATGCTGCAGATCTACAAGCAGAGGCGGGAATTAGAGTTTAAAAGCAGAATTTGTGTATGTATAATATACATAATGCTACCGTATTTTCCGGGCTATAAAGCGCACCGGGTTATAAGGCGCCATATCAATGAGCAACTTCTAACGGGTTCTATGTTCATACATAAAGCGCACCGGGTTATAAGGTGCATGAAATGAAACATAGTACAAAACTCTTAAGTTCCGTCGGAATCTTCAGTTTGGTCTTTACCTGGCGCAGGGCGTCTCCCTCTTGCTTTCCTCCTCCACTTCCGTACCCATTGATTCGTTAATGGCTGAATTCTCTCAGTCACAGCTGCTCTATGACCATGTATGTAACTGCGTGACTGGATAGCGTTTGTGTTTGAAATCCCGCTTCGCGATAATGAATGAAATGAATGCACGTACCCTAATGCTGAAGCACATACCGTATTACTCCGCTATGTCTGCGCACTACGGTGGCCGTAAGCTTTGTTACTTACCAAGGCCGTGCTAAAACATTTTGACAGATTTATGAGCGCCGTGTAACATCTACAATCGGTTCTAGGTCAGAAAGCATAACCAGAATTAATTCATACATTAGACGCACCGCATTTAAAGGCGCACTGCCGATTTTTGAGAAAGTTAAAGGATTTTAAGTGCGCCTTATGGTCCGAAAAATATGGTACATAACTCTATAAATTGGTTCACATTCACTCATTGACTCTGTTTCATCTGGCTGATCTGGTTGCATTATTGAAATGCAAAACTGAAAGACTGTCTACTGCAAACAATTAAGCATGGTAGGGAATCTATAATGGTATGGGCAGTCATCTCATGGAAATCACTAGACTCACAACAGTGACTGCTTTATCTATTAACTGTTTTGTCCACCTGCTGTATATTGTATATCACACCTATACAATACAGTATATGTTATCAAGTCAATCATTGCCTGCATTAGCTGAGTAAACCAAGCTCTATAAATTTCTAACACAAACCCACAATTTCATATATTTTTATATCTACAAACTGACAACACGTCAGCACGAGCATCTGCATAACAAGCTGCCTAGAGTAAACATGGCAACAACCAAAATGTATAAGTTATATAGTATTGTTGGAACAAACTTTAAGGTCCATTGTTCAGGTGCGGTATCGTCAAATCCAACACCATCACACCATACTCAAAACCACGGTCATTAATATGGAAATGAACCCTACCAACCAACAGTACTAGTGAGGTCACACAAATGGTGTTCTTCAGTTTGGAATTTCACATTTGAACTGATGTAACAAACGAATGAAAGAACATGCCAACGATAAGTTAAAGAGCACATACTGTGATTTACTGGCACAAGTTCAGGGTTTCTGGGTGTCTTGAGCTTGTAGGAGATCTCCCCTATGTTCACTGTGTCACCTGTGGTTGGGGAAGAGACAAAATAACTAAATTAAAAGTTAAAAGATGAATAAAATTCATGCAAGACATAGCCTTGTTCAAATACATGAAAATGCCCGTACTGCTGCTGCCCCTACAAGAGGTACACCCTGATTCCAGTTTATTTGGTTGCAAGAAAGTTTGTGAATCTGGATCTGAGGACCTTAGAACACTTTGCAGAGATGTGTAAGGCTGGAAAAAGCAGCAAAGGCATTTCTGAACACATGGTGTCCACTATAAGGTAGAACGTCTAAAACTGAAGAAATTCAGTATTGCTACTACACTCCTGCAAATGGCACAATGGTCCATGCTGAAGGTGGTGAAGAAAAGAAGTCAAATTGAACAGTAAAAGACCAGTGGAAATCACTACAACTTGTTAAAGATCCTCCATACTATACTGACTACTACACACTGAACAAAACATTAATGGAAGTATACCACTAACAAAAGTGAAAAAATGAGAGAAATGTTTTAACGTTCTGGCAGAAATGCAAGATGCTATCTACCAAAGCCTTACTCCAAATGCAAAGCATGGTGGAGGAAGCTTAAAAGGTAAAAGGTAAAAGGCTGCGGTGGTGTTTCAAGGTCTGAAAACAAGAAATCACTGATGGAACTGCAAATGCAATCTTGTGCTATGAAATTTTAGGTATGTAGAATGTCAGGTTATCTACCTGCAATCTAAATCTTTACAGAACTTGGACGCTAATAAAAGAACAATTGTTTAACACGAAAAAAATGTTACCTCCAACACATAATGAGATGCTGTTGCATGACCTCCATTTAAAATCCCAAAGCGGTCTTAAAATGAATCTTCCCTGTAATAAAAGTCTGCCCAACATTTAAAGAAATTGTTATTTCTGTTACAGTACATTCTACCACATATTAAATACAAGGGTTATGTCCGTTCAACCTGGACTCTCTGTTCATACTGTGTCAGCATATTTTGCAATATTAGTTTAAGCAGAAAATGTGTTTCTTAAAATTTTTATGACTAGACACCATTTTATGAGCAAATAATATAGAAATCCAGGTCATTCCTAAGGGTTCTCATTGTTCTTGCTACTTCACATTGAACTTTCTGCACAGCAGAAAGACAGCTCCTACAAATAGGCAGCAAACTATATAATATTTTTCGCCGCTACGAGCTGAGCTCTGAGTAGAACTACATCATCGAACAGCATGCTGGGTAAAGCTCGCTAGCCAGGTAGCATAACATACATCACAGCCTACAAACAGTCTCTTAGCTGGAAAAGGCTCCATCAGATTAAAGAACAGAACACAGAACTGGATTATAAAGTGAGATCGGGGATGCAAAAGAAGAACCACGTTATGAACGCAGTAACTCTCAAGACTGTTTCAAGGCAATGACTAACCCACTGAATTCGGGGGATGTCTTACTTCAGCCCAAATAGTCACCTCTCTCTTTTAAACTCTGTTTTTAAGACATTACAGTTGCACAATAAAATCTGTTTACATTCTGATTTGTGTAATTTTGTGGGGAGAAGTAAAGCCCGTAGTAATCAAAGCGTTCATTATTTACATATATAAAATGGATTCTTCAGAGCGTGCTGCTTGGATAACATAAATGGCAAAAATAAGCCGTAAAGGATCAACTCCAAAAACTAAAAATAAGGTGTTTAAAACAGCAACACCCTGCTGAATGTACTGAGTTTGACAAAGCAAACAAAGTCAAAGAGGCCAAAGCTAAAGCTAGCAACAGCACAGGACCAGGCACAAGCCAGCAGCCCCTGCTATCTTTTTTTTATTAGAGATTCACCGAATATCTATATTCTTTTTACTCTAGACAGTAGAGTACCGTATGCTACACACCTATATAAAAGCCTGTTATCCCCCCAATCCACCCTTCCAAGACAAAAATACCTTGATATACTGTGAAACTGGTAGAATTCTTAACTCTACTTCCGTTCCATATTTACAGACTGTTTCTCATGGATTACCACTAATTATGGTCATGTACACACTTTACTTTTTGTTAAGGATAGTTTGATTAGCAATATGCATTCAGGTTCATGTATAACAGCAAGAGACTAACTTCTGCAGGACACTTGCAAACATCCACATCAAGGACTTAAGAAAAACACACACAAACAGCTTTAGCTGTACAATTGCATATTTCATTTTCAACAGATGCGTATAGGTTACATAGTTTGTTTAGAGAATCACTATTTCAACTATGTTCATTTAATTACAATAACTATTTTCAGCCTATGTGGAGGGTCAAAGAACATGCACTCCCGCCAAAATTGGAACAGTTCATTGTGCTGGGAATGGGAGCTGGGATCTTTTTATGTGTCAGTTTTCCATATTTCATGGAAATAGTTTTATTTTTATACTGTTTTTTCATTCTATATTGGAATGATGTAGTTAACCAGAAATGTGATTTATTACATTCGTTAGTCATAGCATTCGAATAACGGAGTTAAAAATGGTATGGTCCAGTAGCTGTTACCTATATAAGGACCCAGTGTTGGTCATTTGAGGCTTTGTTGGGTGAATAGGTGGACCTTAGTGTTGGTGCAGTTATTGAACGCATGGGAAGGGATAAGGTTTTGTTCAATGTTCTCTACTTTGGCAGTTTGTTTGTGTATTTACATTTACATTTACAGCATTTAGCAGACGCCCTTATCCAGAGCGACTTACATTGATACAGTCTTACAATCCAAGCAATTGTGGGTTAAGGGCCTTGCTCAAGGACCCAACAGTGGCAGCTTGGCAGAGGTGGGATTTGAACCCTGGACCTTCTGGTCTAGAGTCCAGTACCTTACCCGCTAGGCTACCACAGTCTTTCTATATTCTGATCATTATTCACTATTTTGTTAATTTTATTGCTGGTACATTTTGTACAAAGCAATATATTTTGAGGAGGAAGAGAATATTTATTTGCCAAAGTCAAACACACTGTATATAACAGATGTTTCTTTTAGTAACTGTATATATACAAAGTGCATTTATAAGATTGGTCTACCCAACACTGACAGTCCTATGGTGGCCTCACTCAAACATACAGGGTGTCTATAAAGTAAGCCTGACTTTAACATTGTTGCTGCATTCATGTTTGTCACATCACCCACGGGGCTCACACTGAATCTCTGGAATATGGATAAAACCTGGGCTGCTTGTGCCTCACATAACTCTGCAAGCAGCCTCGCATGAATGTTGGTTGGTGATACATTTATTAAAGCGGGAATAGCTTTAATCTCTTAATAGCTGATAGTGAAACAGGGGTTTGCTGTGCCTTTAGGGTCTGGTAAATTTCAGAATAGTGGCAACTGGTCTGACAAAGACCACCTAAGTGGTTTCTCACAGCAACCCCTGCATAGTATTTAGATTTTTTTGGAGCAGATTTTCACTTGTTCACCATGGGACTCACAGAACAGCATATTGTAGATCTCTATCTGTAGATAATAGTCACTCGAGGTTGTATTTAAGAGCTTGTTTTCAGGCTTGTGCTGGTCTTAATTCAGTTGAAGGTGTGGGAGATTACCAACTAATGAATGATTCAAATCTTTTCTTCAAATGTTAATTTGAATAAAACGTGTTCCTACCAGTATCTGCATACCTGGAAAATGTACATATATGACTAATGTGTGCAGGTAGAATTGTGGCTGCATATTTGTTGTACTATTTACATGGACGCATCCCAAACCACCCTTATCCTTGCAAAAGTGCTTTGTATTCTTCTTAGTAGACTTTTCCTCATGCTAGTACAAATAAGCAATACCCCAAAACACAATCCAACCAGACCCTATTATGATTCGGTATAGGTAAATCCAAACAACTTTTGATGCATAATTGTGTTAAATATGCAAGTGTGCTTCAGCCTTCACTTAGCTATGAGTACTGAGTGAAGGATGTCTAGTATATATACTGCTCAAAAAAATAAAGGGAACACTTGGAGTTATATTATGTTGTTTAAGTGTTCCTTAATTTTTTTTGAGCAGTATAGTACGCGTTAGTAAACAGGTTTAAATAGCCTAGTCATGTTTACAGGCTAAGTAAAACCATGCAGAGGAGTTATAACAGTATGTGTTTGGTTGTTAATAAATGGTCAAGTCTGAGAAGAGTTCGGACCTGCTGATGTGTTGAGAAGTTTGACCTCATGTGCGCTCCACTTCCAACCTTCCTTTGACATGACAGGAGCCACAATGTGCCGAAGTCTTCTTGCAGCCACAGCTGCGGCTGTACCTTTTAGGAACATTCGCGACTGCATGGTGACTTTTAATTAAAGGCTCAAATTGTACAATAAGTAGACACTGCTGTTTATGTCGGACCTTCTTCCCCGTTCATTACCATAACCCTGTCAGACGCTCTTTCAGAAAAACAGAACGTGTGTGTCACATATTCGCTCCGTGCGGGACTCTAAACTGTGTTCTAGTTCCGAGAGTACTGTCCGTGTAGATGCTAGTGAGAGGAGTTAGGGTTTATTATATTTGGAAATGTATAAACTGTAGTGTTATTGAATATTATTATTATTATTATTATTATTATTATTATTATCAAGTGACACGCAGTATTAGTTTTCGTATGCATTTGTTATCACTCACTCACTCACATTGCATAGATATTTGTATACTTTGAAACAATGCTCTGTTGTAAAAAAGAAATAAATAAACAAGCAGTATAAAATTACTTCAGCATATTAATTCTTATTCAGCAGGGGGCCAGGGACTATCTGGTAACACACAAGTTGGGAACCAACTCTATACAGGGCGCAAGTCCATCGCATGGCACATGCTACAACACTCTGGGGCACTTTAGACGTGCAAGCTGACCTAACATGTGCCTTTGAAATGTGCGAGGGAGCAGGAGCACCAGGAAGAAATCTCACAGAGATTATGGTGAGAGCATGCAAACTCCACACAGACCTAGTTCTGCACAGAACTGGATCTCTAGAGATATAAGGTGGAAGTGCCCACATTTTTTCTTATTATTTCTTATCTAGCTGTTGTTTTATTGCAAAATGTTTGGTGTCTAATGGGGGAAAGGGTTTGGAAAAAATGAGTGATTGCATTTGGGTGTGCCAAAGGATACACAGTAGTGTGAAGAAAGTAGCTGGATTTGCAGGGGTATCAACGAGTACAGACATTTGGCTCCACCAGCACTGGCAAAAGTCCCAGTCCACAGGAATTCTTGTCAGTATTGTGGCTAAATGATTAATTTGATGGACAGGGACTGCCGGCATGTTCCACGGCTTGTGAATAAAAATTACTTTGCTTCCAGGCGAGAATTGCTTCTAGAAGTTAAATGCAGGTTCTTCACAGCAAATTTCTGAAAGAACACTCCGCAGGGAACTGCATACCATGAACATATGCAGCAGAGTGGCACGCAAGAGGCCTTTTTTCACTTCTGCTCACAAAGTTGCCCGGTTACTTTAGGAGAAAAGACACAAAAATTGGTATTTATGTATTCACTGTATTATGTATGTTCCAGTCACAGGTGATATATTTTCTCTTCTCTCTCTCTCTCTCTCTCTCTCTCTCTCTCAGATGGGGGGAACACTTCTCTCTCTCTCTCTCTCTCTCTCTCTCTCTCTCTCTCTCTCTCTCTCTCTCTCTCTCTATATATATATATATATATATATATATATATAATTTTTTTTAAAGCTGGTCGTCCCACCAAACTAACTAATCAGTGGAGAAGGGCCTTGTTAAGAGTGGTGACCAAGAACCCAATGGTCTCTCTGGCTGGGCTCCAAAGATCCTGTGTGCAGGTCGGAGAAACTTTCAGAAGGTTAACCATCACTGCAGAACACCAACAATCTGGGCTTTATGGCAGAGTGGAAAGACAGAAGCCTCTTCTCAGTAAAAAAAACACAGGAAAGTCTGTTTGGAGTTTGCAAAAAAAGCACCTAAGGGTCTCTCTTCGACTGTGAGAAACAAGATTCTTTGGTCTGATAAAACCAAGATTTAACTTTTTGGCCTTTATTCTAAGTGTCATGTCTGGAAAAAACCAGGCACTGCTCATTACCTGCCCAATACCATCCCTACCATGAAGCATGGCAGTGGCTGCTGTGAGGGTGTTTTTCAACGGCTCGGACAGGGAGACTGGCCAGGGTTGAAGGACAGCTGAATAGACCAAAGAGAGTACAGAGATATTCTTAATAAAAACCTGATCCAGGTCACCTTCCAATAAGACAATGAGCGTAAGCATACAGCCAAGACCACACAGGAGTCGCTTAGGGACAAGTTTGTGAACTTTGTGTCTTTGATTGGCCCAGTCAGAGGACATACTGATAATCTGTGGACTATTAGCTTAACAAGGAAGATAAGAGACATACAGTACAAATGTAGAAATAAGCTGTGCATATGAAGAGTATTTTATGATATGAGGCATTCCTATCATGAGAATAGCTTAAGTCCAGAGCATGATGTTAAAACATACACATAACTAACTGAACCCAATCAAACATCTCTGGAGAGACCTGTATATGGCTGTCCACTGAAGGTCCCCATCCAACCTGACAGAGCTTGAGGGCATCTGCAAAAAAGAGCGAGAGAAAATCCCCAAATCCAGGTGTGCAAACCTTGTGGCATCATACCCAAGAACACTGAAGGTTGTGATCACTGCCAAAGGTGCTTCAACTACGTACTGAGTAAATGGTCTCATAAGGGTGAATACTTATATCAGTGCAATATTTTAGTCATCCAGTAATAATTATTAATAAATGCTAATTATTACTAAATATTCAATAGTACACTGGCACACAGTACACTGGCTGTTACCACACAGCTCCAGAGATCTTCAGTTTGATTTACAGTTTGGATTATGCATGTGTGAAGTTTGCATGTTTTCCTCTCAAAGACATAAACTGCCAGCTAACATCTTGCTGAACAGTGTTAAGCATTTTACCTCACTGCTTTGTAATTGCTGTTTGAGTTTAGGAGTTATAGACCGATCTGCCCTTCTGCCCCAAGTGATATTTTATTATGGTACACCTGGCAACAGAATTGAATAGCCTTGCTCATGGACTATTTTTACTTTATGGGCTGTAATTGAAATCCAGTTTTCATTATGTGTGTCTGTTCACATTTCCAGGAACTGTTGTTCACAGGGTTTGTTTGTGAATCCAGAACTAACATTGGTATTAGTCTAAAACGCAATAACAGTGACTGAAATCACTTTTAGTCATAGCTTAGGTTTGATCTTAGAAACAAACCTAGATTATTTTACAGTGAGTTCCTGGATATAAATATTTATTCCTGTTAACGTCCTTGAAGATTCCTCTGGAATGCTTATAAAGTATTTTAAGCATTCATACTGCAAAACAAAAAAAACATGATACCGGGATTGCATTCTGCCTTATTCACAAATTGCTTTCGATGTAAACATCTGCCAAATAAATGTGTATAGGTTCCACTCAAATATTCGCCAAAAATAAACACTGAATTAAAGCATCGGCGTGGTTCACCAAATCCTTTCCAAAGCCTCTATCCACATTTCTAAATGACTAAACAGGCTACTCCATTTCTTGTGTTGGGGTTAGCTGAAAATAAGCTACACAAATGTAAACAAATCCAGTCCTTTCCTGAAGTTACCTGCAATGTCATGCCCCCGAACACATGCACACTGCTAGACTGTGATCAGGCAGATAGAATTTGTTTGGTTGGTTTACTTGACTAGCCCTAATTTGCAAATTAATTATGCATTCAATTACTAATTATGTTCGCAATACTGTTTCCTATAAACATGCATTCACATTAAGCAGAATTTTCTGATGAGGCATTTTCAACTGCATGTAAGATTAGGTTTGTTTTACTACAAAGATTATTTTAGTGGTCGTTTTACTTTGTATGCTTAGTCATATGATATTTTTATCCAGGTGCTTGGCTCTACATAACAACTGGCACTTGTACAATGAGCAAAGACCTTTGAAATGTAAGTGTTAATGCTAAACACTCCAGCTCTTACATCAGCAGTTCATTATAGATAGGATGATTAAAGGTCAATGACATTCAACATGATTGGCAGGGTCAGTAAAGATAGCTGGTTGTCCTTAGGAGGATTTCCTGAAAACATCGCCTATCCTTAAATGGGAGAGTGAGTGTGTTTGATCCTCGCTCTACCATGTAATGATGGTCGTTGTGCTGCAATGCTTCATGGGAATCCACCCCTTATTGTCTGGATGTTGGTGGTTCTCTTTACTTTTTCCCCACTCACTTTCTCCCCACTCACATGGACTGTGGTAGACTAGCGGGTAAGGTACTGGACTATGGACAAGAAGGTCCAGGGTTCAAATCCCACCTCTGCCAAGCTACCACTGTTGAGTCCTTGAGCAAGGGTCTTAACCCACAATTGCTTGGATTGTATCAATTGTAAGTCGCTCTGGATAAGGGTGTCTGCTAAATGCTGTAAATGTAAATGAAATGTAAATTTACATAGACACTGAGATCACTGAGCATGCCTTGTATATACAGTGGTGCTTGAAAGTTTGTGAACCCTTTAGAATTTTCTATATTTCTACATAAATATGATCTAAAACATCATCAGATTTTCACGCAAGTCCTAAAAGCAGATAAAGAGAACCCAGTTAAACAAATGAGACAAAAATATTATACTTGGTCATTTATTTATTGAGGAAAATTATCCAATATTACATATTAGTGAGTGGCAAAAGTATGTGGACCTTTGCTTTCAGTATCTGGTGTGACCCCCCTGTGCAGCAATAACTGCAACTAAACGTTTTCTGTAACTGTTGATCAGTCCTGCACACCAGCTTGGAGGAATTTTAGCCCATTCCTCCGTACAGAACAGCTCGCTCTGGGATGTGGGGGGTTTCCTCAATAACTGCGTGATTCAGGTCCTTCACAAAATTTCGATTGGATTAAGGCAGGGGACTTTGACTTGGCCATTCCAAAAACATTAATTTTATTCTTCTTTAACCTTCTTTGGTAGATTAGAACGACTTGTGTGTTTAGGGTCGTTGTCTTGCTGCATGACCCACCTTCTCTTGAGATTCAGTTCGATGGAAGACTGTCCCTGACATTTTCCTTTTAGATTTCTTGATATAATTCAGAATCATTGTTCATCAATGATGGCAAGCCATCCTGGCCCCAGATGCAGGCCAAAAACAGGCCCAAACCATGATACTACACCACCATGTTTCACAGATGGGCGAAGGTTCTTATGCTGGAATGCAGTGTTTCTCCAAACATAACACTTTTCTTTTAAACCAAAAAGTTCTATTTTGGTCTCATCCTTCCACAAAACATTCTTCCAATAGCCTTCTGGCTTGTCCACGTGATCTTTAGCAAACTGCAGACGAGCAGCAATGTTCTTTTTGGAGAGCAGTGACTTTCTCCTTGCAACCCTGCCATGCCCACCAGTGTTGTTCAGTGTTCTTCTGATGGTGGACGCATGAACATTAACATTAGCCAATGTGAGAGGCCTTCAGTTGCTTAGAAGTTACCCTGGGGTCCTTTGTGACTTCACCAACTATTACACGCCTTGCTCTTGGAGTGATCTTTGTTGGTCGACCACTCCTAGGGAGGGTAACAATGGTCTTGAATTTCCTCCATTTTCACACAATCTGTGTGACTGTGGATTGGTGGAGTCCAAAATTCTTTAGAGATTGTTTTGTAACCTTTTCCAGTCTGATGAACATCAACAACTCTTTTTCCGAGGTCCTCAGAAATCTCCTTTGTTCGTGCCATGATACACTTCCACAAACTTTGATAGATCCCTATTCTTTAAATAAAACAGGGTGCCAACTCACACCTGATTGTCATCCCATTGATTGAAAGCACCTGACTCTAATTTCACCTTCAATTTAACTGCTAATCCTAGAGGTTCATATACTTTTGCCACTCACTAATATGTAAAATTGGATCATTTTTCTCAGTAAATAAATGACCACGTATAATATTTTTGTGTCATATGTTTATCTGGGTTCTCTTTATCTACTTTTAGGACTTGTGTGAAAATCTGTTGATGTTTTAGGTCATATTTATGCAGAAATGTTGAAAATTCTAAAGGGTTCACAAGCTTTCAAGCACCACTGTATTTCACGAACAGCTCCTAGAACCTGAGACCTTAGCCATCTGAGGTCTGCCCTCAACTTTAATTGGAAACAGTGCTGTATGCACACAATGTAACCCTAGATTATAAACTGCATAATGTACAACCCCAAATCAGAAAAAGTTGGGACAGTGTGGAAATATTTGCATATAAAAAAAACAGTGTTTCTTACATTTACTTTTATTTCGTTGCAAACATTATGATTGCAAACATTATTTCATGTTTTGTCTGGTCAACTTCATTTCATTTGTTAATAAACGTCCATTCCTGCATTTCAGGCCTGCAACACATTACAAAAACAGTTGGGACGGTAAAGCATTTTCTTTCCTTTTCGCCACACTTAAGATGTTTTGGCACTAAGTATACCAAGTGATTTAGTGTTTCAGGTGTTATTTTGTCCCATTCTTCCTGCAAACACATCTTAAGATGTGCAACAGTATGGGGTCGTCGTCGTTACATTTTGCGTTTCAAATTTCTCCACACATTCTCTAATGCGGACAGGTCAGGATTGCAGCCAGGTCAGTTCAGTACTCATACACTCTTCTGCAGCCATGCCTCTGTAACGTGTGCAGCATGTAGTTTTGCATTGTCTTGTTGAAAAATTTCCATGGACGCCCCTGGAATAGATGTTGACTTGAAGGCAGCTTATGTTTCTCTAAGATCTCAATATACTTTTCTGTATTAATGCTGCCATCACAGCAGTGTAAAGGTCCTTTGTCAAGGGCACTGCCACAACCCCATACCATGATAGAGTCTGGCTTTTGGACTTGTTGCTGATAACAGTCTAGATGGTCCTTTTGGTCTTTGGTCTGAGACACACGGCATCCATTTTTTCCAAAAAAGATCTGGAATACTGATTCATCTGACCACAATACACATTTCCACTTTGTGATGGTCCATCCTAGATGGCTCTGAGGTCAGAAAAGCGACACCGCTTCTGGACATGATGGTTAACATGAGGCTTCTTTTTTGCACAGTAAAGTTTTAAGTGGCATTTGTGAATGTAACTTCGTCGTGCTTGACAATTTTTGTAACCCCTTGCCCATGTGGTTCTGTCAGCTATTGTTGAATGACGGTTCTTGATGCAGTGCTGTCTGAGGGATCAAAGATTAAGGGGGTTCAGCTTAAGCTTGCGCCCTTGGTCTTTACGCACTGGAATTCCTCCCGACTCCTTGTATAGTGATAGCATAATGATATTATGCACTGTAGAGGGAGAAATATGTAAATCCCTTCCAGTCTTTCTTTGAGGTTTTTAAATTTCAATAACTTTCTCACACATTTGTTGATAAACTGGAGATTCTCTGGCCATCATTGCTCATCAAAGACTCAGCCTTTCCTGGATGCTGCTTTTGTACCAAATCATAATTATAATCACCTGTTGACATTACCTTTAAAATCACATCATTATTTAGTCTTTTTAATTCATTACTAGCTCTAAATTGCCCCATCCCAACTTTTTTTGGAATGTGTTGCAGGCCTGAAATACTGAAATGGATGTTTAATAACAAATGAAATGAAGTTGACCAGATTAATCATGAAATATCTCAGGTTCATAATGTCTGCAATGAAATAAAAGTCAAAGTAAATGTAAGAAACACAGTGTGTGTTTTATATGCATTTTCCTTACTGTCCCAACTTTTTCTAATTTGGGGTTGTATTTAAGTAGATGCATGTCTTTGGGCGCCATGTCAGCATAAAATCAACTTAACAGCAAAGTTGGGATAATGGTAGGTCACTGGTTAAGGTTCTGCATTACTAATCAGATGGTTGTGAGGTCAAATCTCAGCTCTGCCAAGCTGCCACTGATAGCACCTTGAGCAATGCTCTTAACCTTCAACTGCTCAGCTCAGTTGTAGGTTGCTCTAGATAAAAAAACATCTGCTGAATGCTGTAATGGATAATCAGTAATAATCAGAGACCCAATTTGGGTTGTAGAGCTAGATACAATGACCTCAAAACCGCTGCCCTATGAGAAAATATTCAGCTAGCAGCCTAAAATAATGTTAGACTTGTGTTCCACCCAGGAATAATAGGTTCCTTCTGAATTTTGGTCTTTCCAATAATTCTTCCTCATCACATTTAGGGAGTATAGTCTTACCACTGTTGCCCTAGGTTTGCTCTGAGACATGTCTGAGACATTGTTCCATTAAACAAATGTGATTTTTGTCTTGATCTGACTAAAAGGACAGATGGGTTATTCCCTAGTGACACCCTTAATTGATCTATACCATATAACCCCTACTAATTGGTGAGGTGGTAATTTAGCCACACTTACACTTAATAGGTTGACATGAGGCAGACAAGACTTTAATCTCCACAGACAAATAATGAAAGTAGAATGCACAATCTGAGCAGTTCTGGGTAAAGAGCCTTACTCAAGTGCCCAACATTGGCAGCCTGCTAGTGCTGGGGCTTGAACTGTAGACCTTCAGTTCAATACCTTACTGCACCACCACCCCAGGGCCGACATGCCAAAAGCTCTGAACCTCAACTCAATAAAATGCATTTAAGACCAATTTTGCCAGCTCTGTGGGTAGCACTGTCGCCTCATAACAAGAAGATCCTCTGTACGATCGGAGCTGGAGAGGTCTGGGTCCATTCTGAGTGGAACTTGCATGTCCTTCCCGTGTCTGCGTGGGTTTACTCTGGATGCTCCGGTTTCTTCCCACAGTCCAAAGACATACTTTAGGTTAATTCAGTATGCTAAAATGGCCCTAGTGTGTAAGTCTGTATGAGTTTGTGAGTGTGTGCCCTGATGGATGGATTGGCGCCTCGTGTAGGATTGTTCCTTGTGCCCCATGCTACCGGCTAGGCACGACTCCCACGTGAGCCTGTCCAGGATTAAGCGGATCAGAATGTGAATGAATGAATGAAGATTAATTGGTATACCAACAGTGCCCAACCTCATGCTCAAAGTCAGTGGCAAGCCTTCTCAGAAGAGTGAAGGCTGTTGTAACAGCAAAGAGGTAACAACTCCACCCTAATACCTATGTTTACTGCCATAATGTTTGGGGTTTCTAAAAGCTTTTGGCTACATCGTGTATGGTGACACCTTTATGTCATCGCTGTTGAGGAACCTTACCGAAGTCCCTCTGAAGCAACAAACCTTTCAATGGCCATCCAAAGAACCCAAAGGAACTCTTTTTATAAGAATATAGGCTACTTGGTTGTCACAACAGTACTCCACTAGTGGTGGATTTGGATGTAGTCATGGAGATTGCTCCACTTCCTTTCAAGGCTTGACATTTATCACGTGGTGAGAAAGCTCAGCCCTTGGAGAGACCCTGAAAGGAGTCGAGGAGGAGGGAACTGATAAGTCGCGGTGTGTAGAAGCCGTAACAAGCTGACAGCCAGTTCAAGAATCCACCCATATGCCCGGCAACACGATTACGGGATTTGATTGAAAGTGTGTAGAGGACGCGTCTTCTGAGGCAGAGGGACAAAGGGGACATTGGGAATATGGATGATGAGTATCAGCAGTACGCGCGGAGTCCTGCCTGGGAAGAACTGGTGAGTAGACCTTCAGATTTCCTATTCGGAGTTAGGATTTGAAAATTGGGTTCAAATCAATAAGCCAACAAACTCTCCGAAGCGGACTCGTTTAAGGAAGGTGTTTTGGATTTATGCTTAAGTTAGAAAGCGTCTCTTAGAATGACGGCAGGGGGAAAGCGCTGTGCAGCCGCTCTACGGATCGGCTTTTCCTGCTTTTGTTGCGCTCCGAGTGAAGGTGGCGATCTCAAACGCGTATAACGGACTACTATAGACAACTTAACGATCTGTTAGCTAATGATTGCCTTTAAATTACACTTATACAACACTACATACTGTAGATTTCACATCCTAGGTCATTTATTTTCAGTTTCAGCCAGCCTGGGTTGTTCTAAAAATACGAAAACTATAGCCTATTAAGAGTTTCAGTATTTCGGAAGCTGGTGTTGTAGAGAATAAAACATTACTCACACGATTAGCATGATCAGTGTCACGACTCGGTAACATTATATAACAGAGAATAAAGCTGAAAAGAAAAGGTCAGACTGGAATAAAGCAGAACAGAACTATACAGAGCTGATTATACACAGCAGTTAACAGAACAAAATACAACCGAATAAAATGGATCACAGTCGAAGGAACCTAAATCAATTACAGTAGAGTAGAACTGAGGTGAATAAATACCTGAGGTAAATAAATACCTCAAAAATAATTCGAATTAAACAGAACTGAACCGAAGAGAAAATAGTAGTTGATCAGAAGAACGAAATTAAATCAGTTATTATAAATAGAATATATTTCCTATGGAATCGAATAGATTACGGGAGAATAGAATAGAGCTGAACCAAACTGAAGAGAATATTGGAACTGAAAGTGGAAAATAATAAGCCAATAGAACATAGTCTAACAGAACAACAACAACAAAAACAATGTATTACAGTGGAACAAAACTAAATAAGATGGAATGTGGCATGTTGGCGTAGTGGTTAGAAGCCCTGGCACAGCTGCTCCCTGTGTGGAGTTTGCAGGTTCTCCCCCATGTCTGCATCTGTTTCCTCTGGGTGCTATGGATTCCTCCCATGATCGAAAGACCTGCATTAGGTCAATTGGCATCTTTGAAGTGTCACTGAGTGAGTAATTGAGAATGTGACTTGTAATGGACTGGCACCCTGTATAGGATTGGTTCCTGCCTTGTGCCCTGTAGTGCCGCTTAGGCACTGGCCCGTCAAGACACTGAACTGGATTAAGCATTATGGAAATTGAGTGAATAGAATGGAATGGGGTTGAATAAAATAGAATGAAAGAAAATGGACAGAATATTACAATGAATAATTAATGAAATAATTGAACCAGACAGAATAGAACTGATTAGAACAGGTTACAGTGGAACATGATATTATATAATATATGATGAAGTTCTGTTTGATTTCAGATCATTAAAATGGAATTGAACCAAACATAGTAGTGTAACTGAAGAGAATTGATTAGATTACAAAATTGAATAACGCAGTATATAGTGGAATAGTATAGAACCAAACTAAACACAGTAGTTTACATGATAACAGGAATGGAATAAAATGGAATAGGAATGTTATGTTGGCCCGAGATTGCAGATTTATATAATCCCCAAAGTTAACACAATTAGTTCTATCCTTATATAACTGTAAATACATGAAAGATCCAGTTCCTTGCAGTACATGACAGTTGTCTGCTTAGTTGTTATTTTTTCATTTCTAACTGATCGATTGCTTCATCTACTGAGTTCTCTAGTTAAGGGTACAAAACATATTTCTTTAGTGGAAGCACTGCAGTGGCAAGCATTTGAACCCTGCCGAGAGTGTAATACTGAAAAATGAACAGGATGTCTTACCCTGTCAGTGTTTAAGGAAGAACTTCAGGTGAACAATATGCTGTGTGCACAGACTTCCTATAGGTCAAAGAACATATAGATGTTTTTCAACTAATAATTACACTGGACAATCAAGATTTTGCTTTCTGAACACTTGCGGGTGTATTTTATGGATTTTGAGTTGCAGATCACAAAAGTCACCTTAATTTTCCTATAATGTACTGTTTTGTAAATATAACATATTGTTGCAATCTCCCATCATATTTTAAATCTTGGGCATACCAAGCATGCCTGGGCATATGTACTCAGTCTAGGTGTTACACAAATGTTGTCTAGATGTTATATAGATGCTAGCAGACTATAAAGGTTACTCACATTAACAGATGTTGTTTAGACATGTTGATGCACATGTTCTTCAGGCAATGGCATAGGGAGTGTATTTAACAATAGAATTTACTGTCATCAGGATGATTTAATACAGCAGGAACGTTTCATCAATGATACATTCTGTTACATCTGTGGCGAGTAAACACTTAAGGCTCAAAGACACACCATGACTGCACTTCTTAAGAAAGCATACAAGCTCTACTTCAGATGTAAAATTGGTGACCAAGACAAACTCTAGGCTCCTTTCGTTTGTTGGGCAACATGCACAGGCAGCCTGAGAGCTACTCAGATGTCATTGCCATTTGCAGTCTCAATGATTTGGTGAGGACAGAAGGATCACGGGAGTGCTACTTCTGTGTGACCAGTATATCTGGATACTCTACTAAAAGTAAGAAATCTATTGGATACCCCAATCTGCCTTCAGCCATTAGACCAGTGGCACATGATGACAGTGTGCCAGTATCGAAACACGGAGCCTAGATGAGGCACATGAAGATGCCCCAGTGCTGAACCACATGGAAATATGACAGTGAACCAGATTTTGTAACCTAAATGCCTGGTTATCCTCTGTGTTTTCTAATAACAGAGCCATAATTACATGACCTGGTCATGTAATTAATAGTGGTTAAATGACATTTTCTCCAAACTCCTGTGTAATACAGCATTTTTTTAAATTTTGTGTTCATTGTGACATTGTCTGTTACAATCTCACATTGTGTTCAGAAGTAAAACCTTTAAAAACATTTTGTTGTCTAGTGTAATCCAAACATTTTTATAGCACACAGCAGCTTAGCTCAGTAAGTCAAGTCATATAGGACTTTTCACAACGCAGAATTGTCTCAAAGCAGCTTTACAAATATCTAGGCCCACAGCCCTAACTGTGCAAGCCTACGACGACAGTGGCAAAGAAAAATTCCCTAAAAGAAACCTTTGGAGGACCAAGAATCTAAAACCTCCTTGGGCAGCGTAGATATTATATCTAAGAATTAACCTAAGCTGCCTAGTTCATAAGTTTATAGTAACAGTTTAAATACACAGAGCTTAATATAAAAATTGAACGAGAGAACATATTTGAAGGAAATATAATACAGTGGTACCGCAGTTCTTGACCACCTCAGAATTCGGTTCTGGATGCATTATGACTAAAAATTTGTCTCGGTTCTCATCGTTTGCTCGGTACTCGGTGATGCAGTGATTCAAGTTCACAATAGTTGTTGCTCAGAGAAGATCTCCACTGTGTTTATCGAGTTTTTCTTTATTTTTACATCTGCAGTACTGTATTGTTAGTGCAAACAAGTCTCCATGAGTCCTAAAAAGGTTAGTTCCAAGAGTCAACCAAAAGGAAAGGAAGCCTGTGAATGCTCAAGAACACAGGCTGCAGTTAGCATTAGCAGCTATGCTAGCACCCTGAGTTCACCAATCGAGTAAAGCGTTTTGGTTTTTACTTTTCACTTTCAATCCATTACTCACTAAATTACATGAGATTTTCAAACACTTTATTAAAAATAAGCTTTGCGTTATTGATTTTGGCCAACTGTAGGTTAATGTGAGTGTTATTAAAAAAACATGAAACTTACTTATCATTACTTAAATCATAGGCTCTGCGTACGATTAGGAGTATAGAACGCTCTACCAAAACACTCATTAAACAAACTCCTCAGTTCATTGATACATGATACATGTAACTTATGATTAATTCTTTTGGAACATATCCCCATCATAAATCAGGGAGCAACCTGTACTATCTCATCTCCATTAATGCAAAAAATGCCTTATACAGTGTGGATTTTCTGGAATGGATTCATTCGATTTACATTTTCCTTATGAGAAAATTATTTGCTTTGGTAAACTCGTCCTTTTCGGTTCTCGACAAGCCTTCTGGAACGAATGAGAACTGAGCGGGAGGTACTATACTGTATTACATATGTACTATAATAAGTTAAAGAGAATACGATTATGAAGAGGAGTATAAAATAGAGAAATATAAAACTGTAGCATATAAGATGATAGTACATACAAATAATTACAATAATAATGAATAATAATTAAAATAGAGAAGAGAATATGATTGAGGATTGAGGTATTATTACTCCAATAAACAGAGTCACTGGGTTCTCGTGTCCTCAGTGGGTAAGCTGTGGTGACATGGCATGCTCAGTCAGCCGGAGGAGGGGAGGGGGTGTTATTGCCCTTTAGTAACTGACCTGTTTAGTATAAAATAAATATGAAGTATTTAAGTCTTGTTTTGCCCATACATGTTGCTAGCCTAAAACGTGTCACTAAATGTTTACTTTTAATTGCTATATGTCCACACTGAACATATAAGTGTCACATTTGACTCACAAGGTAGTGTGTCAGTAAAATGAAATTGAACTGGAATTTTCTGATGTAATTTGATCAATTCAAAAGCATAATTTGAATAATATCCACAGGAATAAAATGTTACATTAACTAAACTGATGTGCGCTGAGGTAATTTAATATTAACCGTGTAAGAATGAATGTATTTTCCCAAGACTCTTCACAGCATACTTCACTGACCTAATGTCTTATACGCAGTTACTGCTTGATTGCCTTTATATTTGGCTAGAGGAGGAATTTAATCTTATTGTTTTTCACCCACAGGAGGACTGATTCCCCTTTTTTTGTGTGTCTTGGAATTTACCTTTTAGCTGTCACCTAAAGGGGTGTATCGATACACTCTGCTCACAATTTGATTTCGATTCACGATACTGAGTTCATCATTTGATTTTCAAAAGATTTAATTTCTGTAGTGCAAACAATGCAAAACAATGCACATTTTCCTGAATACATTTTTAAACAAAAAAAAAACTTTAGTCCCCTGCAATTAAAATAAATTAATAGAAACAGAGGTTTCAAATAGTAAATAAAATGTTCTATTGTAGCTTCGTCATATATTAAAAAACTGAGTGAATACATTCCTTTTTTCTTTCTGACGAATAACAATTCAAAATAATGTGTACTTTTCTTGTAAAAATTTAACAAATATACTCTTTAGTCTATTGCAATTTAAAAACAGGAGTTTTAAATGTGTACTAAGGCATGATTGCGCCCTCTGTTGTTCAAAAATGCAACTGCATTAGATGACACTGTCAATCTCAACGATGCACGTTTTGTATCGCGATGCATCGTTACCCCCCAACTCGATTGCTATATGGATTCTGCTTTTTCTAAAGCTACGTCGAGCAGTCTACAAGCACCATGTAAGTAATCATTTAAAACAAAATTAAATGAAAGCCATTTGCAGTGTTCATTTTTAGAGCGTACCTTAGTTTATATGTACCAACATATACTACATTCTCTTTCCCCTGGAATTAAAATAATAGAAACAGAGGTTCCAAATTGTAAATAAAATGTTCTTTTGTAGCTGTGCCATATATTAAATGAATGAAAACATTCCTTTTTTCTTTCTGAAAAATAACAATTTGAGTTGTTCCTTTTTTCTTTTCTGACGAATAACAAATTCAAATAATGTGTACTTTGCTGGTAAAAAATAAATTATGGTTAACAAATATACTCTTTAGTATATTGCAATTTCAAAAACAGGATTTTGTAAATGTGTACTAAGGCATGAATTGCGCCCTCTGTTGCTCAAAAATGCAACTGCATTAGATGACACTGTCAATCTCAACGATGGCACGTTTTGTATCGCGATGCATCGTTACCCCCCAACTCGATTGCTATATGGATTCTGCTTTTTTCTAAAGCTACGTCCGAGCAGTCTACAAGCACCATGTAAGTAAGCATTTAAAACAAAATAGGCAAATAAATGAAGCCATTTGCAGTTTTCATTTTTAGAGCGTACCTAGTTTATATGTACCAACATATACTACATTCTCCTTTCCCCTGGAATTAAAATAATAGAAACAGAGGTTCCAAATTGTAAATAAAATGTTCTTTGTAAGACTTTGGGCCATATATTAAATGAATGAAACATTCCTTTTTTCTTTCTGAAAAATAAACACTTTTGAAAGTGTGTACTTTTTCTTCTCTAAAATTTTACAACAAATAGGCTCAAAAATAAGGCTCTTTAGAGTTGCTGGATTAAAAGAAATTATGATTAAAAATGTCTATTTTAACTGCAATTTAAAAAACAGGAGTTTTAAATGTGTACTAAGGCTGATTGCCCCTCCTGGTGTTCAGAAATGCATTGCAATTAGATGACATGTCATCTCCTTTTGTAAAGCTATGTTGCGACAGACAAGTGTAATTTTTTAAAACAAAATATACCTTAGAGTTTGTATGTACCAAACATATACTACATTCACTTTCCCCTGCGACTAAAATGAATTACTAGAAACAGAGGTTTCAAATTGTAAATATTCTATTGTAGCTCCGCCCATACATTAAGTAACTGGGTGAATACATTCCTGTCTTCTTTCTGAAGAATAACATTTCAGAATAATGTGTACTTTTCTTGTATAAAAAACATACTCTTTAGTCTGCTGCAATTTAAAAACAGGAGTTTTAAATGTGTATTAAGGCATGATTAAGGCCCTCTGTTGTTCAAAAATGCAATTGCATTAGATGACATTATCAATGTCTAAGATGCACTATTGCATTGTGATGCATTGTTACCCCCCAGCATGATTGGTATATAGATTCTGCTTTTTGTAAAGCTACTCCGAGACAGTTTACAAACACCATGTAAGTAACTATTTAAAATAAAAAAGGTAAATTAAGTGAAAGCCATTTACAGTGTTCATTTTAGAGCATACCTTTTTATGTTTAGATGTACCAACATATAGCCTACTGCATTCACTTTCCCAGGCAACAGACACATTGGAACTGAGAGAAAATACAGACATATGCTCTACCGTCTTGGTGACAAGTGTTTGTTAGTTTTGTACCTTTGTACACGAGTTGTGCAGACTGCGAGGCATCTGTTGCAGTCCGATTTTGACTCACCACTAGGCTCTGCTAGATTTCCTCGATCCTATGATAACGGTGCCTGTAAGCCTGTAGCCTCTCAGGCTGTGTGTGGGCACAATCGGTGGATATAAAGCCTCCACAAGGTTAGGAAATGCAGGCTGAGACAGTGCTGGATGCGCTGCTGTGATAAACAGTCGCAGTGAATGGGAGAGAGCGGAATGCATGGGCAGTAAGAGCAGGGAGTAATGACGGAGAGGAGGGCCGCTGTGGAAGAGCCGGTGTGCGCTTGTCCGTGGCTGGAGGAGCGGAAGGGAGCGGCAGTGAGGGCTGGGGGATCTCAGGCACGGACTCACCGCGGCTCCTCTCTCCCGCATCAGGAACCGCGAGGACCGGCGGCTGCTCAGCAGGGAGCCGCCGGGGGATCCGGAGCCGGGGACGAATCATCAGACAGCGAGGGAGAGCAAGAAGGGCCGCAGAAGCTGATCAGGAAAGTGTCCACGTCTGGCCAGATACGCAGCAAGGTACGCGTTTCTTATTTATTGTATTAACCTGCTTTATCCTGTCAGTCTGAATGTCCTGTAAGAAATAATCAAGCACGAATAATGAACACCGCACTGCCTTCGCTGTTAGCCCGTACGGCATCGACGCTGCTCTGCTTTTAACAATGGTGTCAGCAGAAAACATGTAGACATTCTGCAAATTATGAGGCATGCCGCTTTTAATGGATCCGACCTGTTGCTGCAACACTTGTTGCTGGCTAGGTGGTCTAAGAGCCTTATTACTCTCCACGATGCACAACGTGGGAAAAAATATCATAATGCCAGAATGCACATCTGTGACTTTATTTTGAAACCTTATGCAGTATTATGTGCATATTAGCTACTATTGTATTATTATGCAACCATATTTGTGTAGGCCTATAAGATTATACAGTCATATTAGCTTCATTCTGTCAATCAGCATAAAGACATGAGTGCATTTTCATTATCAACCATATGGATTATTTTATCTGATCTAATATGCACAAGTTTTATTTCTAGTAAATCAGACTCATGCTTTGTTGATCTACAGTGGAAGCCCAAAGTCTGAGCCCACCGGTGAAGATGCTTATATTTTTTAATAACTACAATGCTTTTCATTACAAATCAATATATTCTGAGTGAAAAGTTGAATAAATAAAAAAACCCAACAACATCAAGTTACAGAATTTATAAGTACTATATTTGTATGTCCCCCAGACCCATCCCTCATTTATAGGGGCACTTGAAGACATAGAAAGCCAAGCATTCAGTAAGATCACAAGATGGTTTTTTTGAATATCGTCAGATGTTGCACAGACTTGTATAATGCATGCCTGCTCTAGTGCATGTGCATACTAATGAATTCTGACATTTTTCAAAGGTTCAACTCTTCAAATTGTTATGCTACTTTAATGATTTATAATGAAAACATTGTATTTAATTCAAGCAAAATACAAGCATTTTTACTAGTGTTCTCAGACTTTGGGTCCTCACAGTAGATGTTTAGTTATTTGTTAAGACTTTGTTGCATCCTGACTCTCCATACTAACAATAGACGGTGTGGGGGAGGAAATATATCAAGATCTTTATAGCTGGCATTCAATTGGGGCCCTGCAATGGACTGGCATCTCAACTTGGGCACGATTATGCCTGTGCCCTGTATTCTCTACACCCCTCTGTACACCCCTACTCTTTCCTTTGTAACAGGGTTAAAAAAGAAACACACACACACACACACACACACTCACCATTTGTATGGTATGACGCTGCCGTACTACCAAACTTTATTTTTTAAGCTTCAACAAATGTTTAACATCCAAAAACTGTAAAAAGAAACATTTTACCATGCCACTTGTTAGTGCCAGTAATAACTTTTTCAATAACCTTTTCCAGATATTCTCTGGAAGCTTGTTGTGAGTAATGGCAATAACTTTATCATATCAGCTCATTCTGTAATTCTCCACTACGTCATAAATTGTGCTTGGGTGTACTGTAAGTATCGAACATATGCAACAGTTACAGCAGTTTGTCTTGTGTTAACCTCACAAAATGTCAGTGTATCTCTGAAAAGTGTGACTTGTTTGGTATCTGTGTGTATAGTTGTTTGGTAAAAGTCCTTCTGGATGCCTTGGTGTTTTAAAATAATCGTTACCCACCATGTTACCGATGGTCTATTTGGAACAATTCTAACAACATTTTACGTTAGGATACATCACCTGTGTCACAATTTTGCAATCGTATAATGTATTATGCACAGAAGCATTTGCAAAATTATGCAAAAATCGTCCACATTTTTTTTCATAAACTCCTGTAAAAAATAAAGCATTTAACAAAAGTCTCTGTTACCTTAGCACATCTAGCTACTGCAATTTGTTTTGCCATTCTGTGTCAGTAACAAAACATCAAGGCGCTTGCCAGTATGGATGCTGCTACTGATACGCGTTCGTTGTGATTTCAATAAATAATTAATGTAGACAGTTTGGACTGTAAACTGGTCATACTTCTGTTATTAAGCAACGACAACACATGAACAAATGCAGGTTAAAGACTTTACAATGACTAAGCAATAGGCGAAAAAACAGAACATTCTAACCTTTGTGATTCAATTATTTGAACGTGACAAAAACATTACTCGTGTGATCCGTTTCCTGTTTGCTTCATTTTCTTTCAGTAAGGCATAATAAACTTGTTGTTTTTGACTGTGCAAAAACAGAAGTAAAAACCAAAGTTTTCTTATGGTGTCCTTTTTCACCACCTGACCAAAATCACTTGAAGGCATATCATGTTGTTATTACAACCTCCGGACTCGTAAGTACAAATTTCCGAGGAGGACTTTAAGGCAGCTTTAGCCACACTTGCACACCATGCATCAGTGGGACGAACACAACCACACATGAAAACACACGGCTTTCACTAACAATAGTTCACAATTAAATTCTGCCTTAAAAACAGTTCGAGCTTTAAACTCTGTGTGTTTATTATACAAATCGGTGTTGCTGATGATAAGGAAGTGTTAGATTTCAGTTGTGCTTCGGTGCTACTACTTAGTACACTAAAGAGTATCTTCCCATTTAGCGCAATACTAGCAAGGGAGCAGTGATACAGTGTTATTTAGGTTACAGCCATGTCTTCAGCATTCAAGTTAGTGCTGTTTGCAGTATGCGTGATGAAAGTAAGCCTTGGAGGAAGAACTCCGAAAGCACTCAGAACAATAATAAGACATTTCAAACAGCATATGTGGAATTTGACAAAGCTAAAGATAGCTCTACTGAGAATGCAGAGCCAGACACAAAGCAGCAGCTGCTGCTAACTTTCTTTTTAATGGAAGAAGTTTCCATTAACAGAAAAGTTGAACAAAAACTCCCGCTCGCACTCCCGCTATTAAACGCCAAAAAAAGGAGCCATTCAGAGAGGGGCTCAAACAAAGGCTTATCTCTAAACAGCGGAAAAAATGAGATGCTGAAAACACGCTGGGAAAACACGCTACTAACAAATCTTGCGGTATAGCAAGCAAGAAAAAGTGAAAGCACATGTTTGCTGGTTCAGGCGACACCAGTGAACGAATTGCGAATCAGAGCCGAGGCTCCCAGAAGTGGCGATCTGGGTTTTAAGAACAAAAGAGTAAACACTGGTAACAATCCAACGCTTGCGATGTAGCGAACGGGGAAAGAAAGAAACAAGCGTTTGCTTGTGGAAGCTTACGAATACTGAGTCAATACAAAACGCTATTGACAATCAGACCTCGCGCCGTGACGAATGGAAGTAAATGACGTTCACTCGGGCAGACTCTCCAGTACTGAGTCGATACCAGGCAGCGATTCGTGAATCAAAGCCGAGGCTTAAGAAATGGTGGCAAGCCATAGCTCATGTAACTATGCAGTTTAAAAGCTCAAACCATGACAAGTATAAAGAGACAGTCGCACCAGAATCTGACCCTAACAAACCTGTTACCTCGGTGTAGCCCTAATATCACCCTTCTACAAAATAATGATGTTACAGTCTTCCCTTAAATACCTCGCATCAGCGCGCTACAAAATACCAGTGTCAATGCTAGAGGTGCGACGAGAGACACCGCTCTCAAGCTTTAAATACCCAGAAGTGCTGGTGCATATCGTCGTCCGTAATCAGTGCCAAACTGACTGGATGCTGTCGGCACATGCGTGCGAGGGCTTGCCGTCCTAATCCCAGCACGTTTTCCACACCACTGCTGCCCTCTTGTGTTGGGCTGCAGAACTGCGTGCTTCCTAATACTATGCAGTTCATTCGATGTTATTTGGTGTCTGGTTATTTGAATCTCTGATTATTGCCCTTCTTGCTGAGTTTGTGACTTTTCTTGTGGTTTATCTTTACAAATTTGTAGGTGCCTAACCCTAACCCTAACCCTAACCCTAGTGTATTTATACTGATCATGTCATGCTTTTATTGCAAATGGCTGGACCACCCAATGCATCGTATGAGTAGTGTTTTATGTTAAATAAAACATAAGTTATGGTAGACAATGAATGAAAAAAGGTATTTATTATTCCAAACATTATATCTTGAATATGAGTAAATATTTACTGTAAGTATATTTGACATTTAAATTACATTCAACTATCAGTGTCTCACATTACAGTAAAGTGAAAGTGAAAGTACATAAAGTGTCCGTTCTCCCATGATGGTGAGAACTGAGCATTTATGCTGTGGGAGAGCTGAGCGGTTCTCTCCCTCCACAGTACCAAACCATAATTGTTTAATACTAACACGATTTTAAAATAATAATAATAATAATAATAATAATAATAATAATAATAATAATAATAATAATTTCGGCCAAACCTAACAGCCTGGAGAATTCACATCACACTGTTTAAAAACATTTTACCCTTCTCCAAACTACACCTATGGCTTAACTTACTATCAGATTTGGGTTCATCTGTAGATCTCTGTCACCACCAGGAATAATATCTGACAAAGAGGTTTCACCAATAATGCTGCTGATTCGTTCGGCTGCTACAAATGGGCTGGATGGTTTGATAAAGTGCCTGTCTGTGCTGAAACATTTTTTTAGATTAAAGCTTCCTGTCAAACCTCTTGACCTTGGGCTGTTCTGTTCTGGTAACCAAAGAAACTGCATGTACAGTAGGCTACATGTAATTTACTGCCAAGCCCCTTTTTTTTAGAACCCGTAATACCTCTCGAAAGTAAAAGGTGTCGATTTGAACCCACTTCATTCAGTAAGTTAATTTCCACAGCAGAGGATTTGTGCTTTTTCTGAGACATATTGGATGATTTTGCTGTGTTCCAGAGGCTTAGTTATACGGTTGTCATTTATTATTCATGGGCATGGATTATGATAATGGTATGCTAATTATACGAGTAGTATAACGAGTCCTCATGCCTGATTTACGAATGATTGGTATTCATAATCATGGGCACATTCTACTAATAAGTCTGGTATGTACACAGCATTCGTGAATTTGGTAGAGAGTTTTCAGGAAGGTCCATTACTAAAGCCATTGCAGTTTGCCCGTCTTATTA